>SAUC01000177.1:0-49613 GCA_004335245.1 Didymella lethalis
CGGCGAGAGGATGTGTAAGGGGATGGATGGTGAGGTGAAAACTAGACAAGTGAGAATGTGGATGTAGCGATAGGGATTCAAGATGATACTTGTGGATCGAAGCGCTGGGCGAGCGTAGTTTTAGATCTGCGACTTGTAGCTTTACGCCTGCAACCTCCCTCTCCCTGTCAACGCCGAAAAGAACTTTTCGTTTCTACTAACCCAGTGATCACGCACGACCTCATGCCATCGACCTCCTCACGCGTCCTTCGATTTCCCCGCTCTCACCCTTGCCCTTCCACTCCACAGTCACGGTGATCCCCCGATCGTCGCCCTTCTCCTTGGCGTACTGCAGCGTGCCCTCCAACACCTCCCCCTTCCTGTACTTCTGCTTCGCAGTGACCTCGTCGTCCAGCAACAGAACAGCCTGATGCCAGTGCGTAGGCGTGTTCGCCGGGCCAGTCGAGAATCCCAGGCCAGGAATGCCGTTCTGCTGCCAGTCCACGTCGTCGATGGTCGCGATGCTCTGCTCGCTGCCGGGGTGCACGAAAATGGTGTCGAACCAGATGGCGATGGCGTGCAGGGCGTCGATATCGCGATCGAGCTTCATTTGGAGCGGGATCTTGAAGCTCAGGTCGCCGATGGACGCAGTTTTCATCTCGAGCAGGTGCGCGTTGGCGGCCCCGCATAGCGCGGTGGGCGGGACGTCGAAGACGCCGATTTCGCGGTGGTTGAGCAGGCCGCCGGGGATCATGGACGAGAAGTCGAAGCCGTAGACGTCTTTCCAGAAGGTGGCGCCTGTGGCGTCGGCGATCCAGGCCGCGTCTGATATGGGCGCGAGCCGGATGTTGCAGTGGCTTGGGACTAGTAGACCGTCGTCTTTGAGGTACATGTCGCGTGCGCGCAGGACTGAGTCCAGCATGCCTTCGAATAGGAGGCCGTAGCCCATCCACTCGGAGATGATGATGTCGACTTTGTCCTTGCCGATCTGGCGCTGCGTGTTGAAGTCCTCGATGCGGCCTTGGATGACTTGGATGCGGTCTGCGTAGCCGTTCTTCTCGACGTTTTCCTTTGCGCGGACGGCGATTTGCGAGTTGTCGACGGCGAAGACTTTTTTTGCGCCGGCGCGGGCGCAGAACAGAGATAGGATGCCTGTGCCGCAGCCGACGTCGAGGACGACTTTGTCTTTGAAGACGGAGAGGTTCTTCTCAATGAAGTCCCGGTAGCCTTCTGTTCGCACGCGGTCTTCGATCATCTCGCGGTGGATGCTGTTGCCCTTGTAGCTCTCGAAGTAGTCCTCGTCCCGGTCGCTCGTGACTTGCAGTCGTGAGAAGTCTTCTGGCATGTCTTTCTGGAGCTTGGCTTCGAACTCCTCGTAGTCGACGGCCTTTGTCTCAATATCTGACATGAGGTCTCCAAGCTCGAAAAGTAGTGCATCGTCCTGGAGCACGGGTTGCAGGTAGTTGTCACTCAGATCCTCCAATGTAATCTTGATGCTCTTTGGGTCTGTGCCTCTCTGTGCTTCCGACCGTAGGCAATTCACCAGTTTGATGATGTCGATCTCATCCGCCTCTAGCAACTGTTAGTGGTCGCCCAAAGTAGTATGGTGTGGTAGGCTCACTTGAACCGAGCCCTTTCACAGTTGCATTCAGATCAAAGCCGTGCTCCGATGTGCAGTGCGACGACATGTCCGAGACGCGTGCGAACTGCTTATCGCAGAACAAGCACTTGAAAGTTGTCTCATCGGCCTCACTCCTCTCTTCGACGATGCTCCCAACCGAGCTTCCAGAGTCCGACTCCGAGTCTGAGTAATCGTACGGCATTTTGTGGAAACTCCTAGCTCTTTCTGATCGCCTTCTTTGATTCCGAGTCTTGCGAGCGGTATGTTAAAAGTGTAGTCTCTCAATGCTGCCCGCGCTTCTAGAAACCTTTATGCCGCTAGTGTAAGTTTGTGCGAAAGAAATGCAGGGATGCGGGGTTGGATGGTGGAGCCTCCCGTAGACCCTTGATGTCATTTTATCCCACTTCGATTGACAAGTTTGATAGAGCCCGAAAAGTCGAGAGCAGCGTTAATTAGCACCGGATTTGTTAGCCAGCAAGAGATGAGGTGCAGGTCGCAGGTCTTTTGGGAGTCGATGGGGTTTTAGTGTGCATGTCCAAACGTCTCGCAACCTCATGAACCATATAGAGGCTATGATCTACCACGGCAAGCTTCCATCGCTCAAGAGGCGAGCAGACACGACGAGACCTTGCCTGAGTATGGAACAGGTATCGTTGTTACGAGCTTATATTGGGTATCTTACGCACACATCACCTTCTACGGCTGCATCTCCACACCCTTCTTCTTTTTCTTCTTACTCTCAGTAAACCCCTTCCTCTCCTCGCCTTCCAACCCCACAGCCTTCAGCACCGCAAACCTCACATCTTCTACCCCCAGCCTCTTCCCATCAACCAGCGTCTCACTACTACACGCCAGAATCTCGCCCAGCGCCGCGCCCCCATGCGGCGGCGCAATCTCCGGCAACAACGCCCTCATCTTCCCCCTCAAGCCTTGCACGGTCCCTTTACTCTTCATCTTGACGCCCTTGCCCACCCGTTTGATTTCAGTAGCCTTGGGAATGTACAATTTATCCATCTTGCTGAGCACAACCTGATGGCTGACACCGGCGAGTCTCAGACTAGCAAGGATGGAGCGGTCTTTATCCTTGACCCCGTGCTCGGCATCCAGCAGCACAAATACCCTCCGCAGGGCCTTGCGGCTTTGAATGTACTTCATAATCTCGACGCCCCATGCGGTCAAGGAGCCGGAGCCGTAGCCGGGCATGTCGACGATGACGAGGCCGCCAGGGCCGACGATTTTCTCTTTCCCGGGCCCGCCGGTGCCGGAGAGCGATTGTGTTTTTATGCGCACGCCCGGCTCTGGTGCGATGCCGTAGAGGTTCATTGTCTTGGTAAAGCCGGGCGTGCTGCTTGTTCGCGCTAGCAGAGCGCGCGTGTTGCATCCCATGACGGCATTCAGTAGCGAAGACTTTCCCACATTGGAGCGCCCGATGAAGGCTACCTCCGGCACATCAGTCTCGGGCAGCTTGCGGAATTGGGCGATGCTGCGCAGGAGGGTGGCGCGCTGGCCGTGTCTGTCGAAAAAGGTATTTGCGTGGGTTTTGTGGGCGTGAGTGGGCGGCGCGGTCTCGTAGTACCAATTGTAGTCGTGAGGGCCTTTTGGTGGGGATTCTGGGGGCGACTTGCTCTTCGATTTGGGGTAGGATTGGACGGAGGGTAGGGAGGGGATGAGGGTGTCGTCGTCCCGAGGCTCCTGGGCAGTCGGCGATGGTCGTGATCCCGCCTGCGCTGGTGTTGAAGGCAAATCTACGGGTTCTACGGTCGCTGGGGCAGCTTTCTGCGGCCGCTCGGCCTGTACGCGTATCGTAGTGCCATCTGTGAGCGTAATGGTCTCGGTCGGTGGGAGCTTCTCAGCATCAACCTGCGGCTGGCGCGCGCGGGGCCTGACACGCAGCCCTCTGCTCTGCTGCCGCAGCCCTCGTACACAAGATCGACATATCCAGGCCTGTGTTGGCAAAAGGCCCAACATTGTAGAACCGACCGCCCCTCAGATCAAGTACCCTCGAAGTGACTTCACGCCTGGCCCCTGCGCACCCCCGAACTTTTCGCCGCAGCACCTCCGCGGTCCACCACCATCGGTCCGGGACGTGCACAGCATACACTCAAACTTCCGTCACAGGATCTCCCCCCAGCAACCCCAGCCCACCATGTCGTCTCCCCCGCAGATCCGCTCCCTCTACCGCCGCCTGCTGCGCGAACTCCCCATCAAAACGCAGACGACTCGCACCGCGCACCAGAAGCTCTCCGCCGCCTCGCCGCTCCAGAAACGCCTGCGCCAGTCATTTCAAACACCAACAAGTGCTGCACAAGCAAATCCCGCAAGCCAAGAAGCGCAGGTCGAGCAATTCATCCAATACGTGCAAGCACAGCGCATGTATGCCACGCTGATCGAGCGTTACAACCCCGGCATGGGTATGAGCGAGGAGGAGCGGGTTAGATTGAGTGCGAGGCGGATTGGGATGAATCTGCCGGTCGAGTTTGAGGGCGAGGAACACAGTGAGGGGAGTCAGGGGAGCAAGGAGTGAAGTGAATGAGCGGTTGGTGCAACTCTCGTTGGGGTGGACGAATGAGAAGATATGTTGTATGATATGAAGAGTCCATCAATTCACGACTGAAAACTTTGATATTGCTGTCAAGGAAGCACATTCGTGATTGCCGCTTTATCAAGACGGTTGGACTTGCTCCATACATCTACTATCTAGATACCGGTACCACCACCTCGCGGCCTCACAGGCAGCTTGTGACCGGGGTTCTCGCGGTACCTATACACTTGTTAGTCACTGTCCATGGTAATCATCGTAGTTGTCAGAACTCACTTCTTGACGATCCTCTCGATCGAATCCAGACCCTTCTCCAGCACATCCATCCTCGGTCCATAACTCAAACGGACAAAGTGATGGCACGGGCTATCAAACAAATCCCTGCGCTTGCTGGGGTTCAAATCGAAAAAAATGCCCGGCACAACAATGACCTTCTCCTGCAGACAAGCCTGGAAGAAGTTCAACCCGTCATTGATGCCCTCCGGCAACCCGCTCAGATCCAGCCACAGGTAGAAAGTCGAGTTGGGCATGTACGGGAATTTGAATCCCATTTCCTGCAGCCTGCCGATGACGTAGTCGCGCTTCGTGCGGAAGTGCATCTGCAGCGCGCGCATCTCGTTGCGCACGCGTGGCGGGCTCAGCATCTCGACCGCTGCTTCCTGGAACGGCACGTTGCAGCCGCCGTCGAGGTAGGAACCACAGGATCCGATGGCGCTGATGAATTCCTTGGGGCCGATGACCCACGCGACTCGCCAGCCGGGGAGACGGAAGCGCTTGGTCAGGCCGTCGATGATCAGGACGTCGTCTTCATCGACATCCTCCACGTTGTCCGCGGCGGAGATGACGGTGCCGTCGCAGTTGGTGGTGTAGTTGTAACCGCAGTAGAACTCGTCCATGATGAGGGTCGCGCGGTCACGGCAGATGTTCTGGATCTGCGCAAGTTCGGGGTTCGTGACCATCTGTCCGGTAGGGTTTCTGGGGTTGGAGGTCAGGAGGACCGATGTACCACGAGCAATCTCCTCTGCGACCTTGTCGGGCGACATGTGGTACTGGTCCTGCTCGCCGAGCGGAATGGGGATTGCCGCGATGTTCTTGAAGAGTGACAACATCTCGTTGTATGCTGTGTAATCGGGGATGAAGAAGCCCAGGTAGCAGTTACCCAGGACAGCAGCGATACGGATGAGACCAGCACGTCCGCCAGGAACAATGCATACGTTCTCGTACGTGTACTGGCTCTTTCTCCATTTGCGGTGGTGTTCGTTGTAAAGCTTCGCGACGGCCTCGCGGAGGGGCTTGATGCCGGCCGTGGGACCGTACTCTCGACCGTGTGCGCTGATGTCTACCTCCTTTGGTCTCTGTGAAAGACAGTCAGGCTACTGTTCGGAAAATATTCTGGTGCAAGGCTTGGAATACATACCTCGAAACATCCCTGGATGCTGTCATCGACCTCTGGAGCTCCCTGACCCAGGTTTGCCCATTCGTCGGGGTGATCGGCGAAACCATGCTTGTATGCTTGCTCAGACGTCCAGACTACACCAGTGGTAGAGCGAGAGGGATCGAGGCCGGCGTGAGGTTTGTGACCTTCGTGCGATTCGCGAAAGTTGCGGTGGATGCTGGAGCCCAGCTCTGGTTAAGTCGTTAGCTCAGCTCTCATAAGATCACATAAGCCCCGCCTAAATACGGCCTCGTTGCGCAAAGTCCAGTCAAAGCTACTTCGACCTTTTCGAGCACGGCCAGACTCTAGTCTCGTTCTTGCAGCACTTCCAGGGCCTCTAACCCGCTCCACACGTCGACAACCTTGTACTCACCATTGCCGCTTGGCTCCTTGGAGCTCGAGAACCTGCGCTGCCCATGCCCAGAGCCCGCCTTGAGAATAGGCACTTTATCAGCCGAGAAACTCATCTCTTCGATGTTGTTTAAGTTGCTCTCAAACAAGCTTTCGCCCAGATCGGAGGATAGAGGGGTAGGCTAACAAAAGCGGGTCAGGGTCTGGGGATCGGACGAAGGAAGCTGTCGTGTCACCTCCGATTGAGCTCTCTACCAGAGACAAGTAACTCGAGAGGATACAAAGAGATGTCGAGGGGGAGGACGGGCTACGTGGGGCAGACCAAGGAAGCTGCATCGGGCCTTTATACACGTCAATAGGTATTGGGGCTTCGCAGTGCCCACCCATACACACCGCATGGTCGCCGCAACGTGCGTTCCAAGCTCCCGTGCAAGCCCTGCCGTCCACTCTGATCCCCGATGTTCTTCCCGCAGCGCAGCCACGATTGCTGTGCTTGAGCCAATGGGCTTATTCGCGCGCCGAGACGTGCATGCGCGGGTAGCATCGAGTGTAGCACGTACAGTACCGTACAGTAGGCCTCACTACCGGCTGTTCTCACACCGCTGTGTCTTGTAGAACACGCAGCATGTGTGCAACGATAAGGCTCGCAGACAGCTGAAGCTATTCAAAGACGAATGCACGAAAGAGCAGATACCTCAACTACCTGTCAGCATGCCATCGGTCCTGCTGGCATCTGGCATTGACGATCTTTGCTTTTTGCTGCGGCTGAGACAGTGAGTTGCGTGCTCCGCTGATAATCCCTCATTTGTCTCAGCCTTACAAGGTAGCAGCGCCGACGTGCGAACAATTCCTGTTGTTCCTGTTGTTGTCACTGAGAGGTTTGTCAATGTGTACATTGTACAATTCTATATACGCTCACTAAGCTATCCTACAGACAAAGTAAATAAAACTACTCAACAGGTTCCTCCTCGAGCAGCGCCTTGAAGCTGAACGGCTCGAATGGCACACCATCACCAATGAAATGCTTGCTCATGGCCTCGACCCAGTGCAGACGCAGCGAGTGCAACATGGCACTTGTACCCTCCATGACACAGAGCACCATGACGGTAAGTGCGAACCAGAATCCGAAAATGAAGACCATCAGGATGGAGCCGACGATGCCCGTGTACGTGAAGGCGTTCTTCATCGTCATCTCCCAAAGAACAATGGAGAGACGTTGATGCGCGAGGGACAGAGCCCAGAGACGGAGGTAGGAGGCGGTATGAGAGACACAGTTGAGACAGAATTCTAGAATGAGTTAGTAAGAGCATGCATGATTGAGGACATTGCAAGCTTACCGATAGTGTGAATGACCTGGTGGATCATGATCTCGCCAAAGTCGAATTCCTCGTGCTCCTCACCATGACCAATGTCCTGCGTGATCATCGCGATGCCATCATCGTCGTCACCAAAGCTCTCGCGTCCACCGTTGGCATTGCCGTTTCCGGGGATATCATCCTCGTCGTCCAGAGCACTGACCCGGGCAGTCTCGCCAATGCTGCGGTATCCCAGAGCCTGAGCCTTGTTGTGCTCCCAGCGGAGGTAGAAGGGCTTCAAGAAGAGAAGAATCGGCACGCAGACAAGAGCCAGGAGAAGCAGGATGACCTGCACAGTAGCTTGACCGGGATACAGCGGCTGGTCGGGGTCCTCAAGGGTACCAGGCTGCAAGAACATGTAGATCAACATGTTGAGCAGAGACGGTGGATCCTGACCCTTAGCAGCCCAGTCGATGGACCACTTGTAGACAATGGAGAACGACAAGTATCCGAAGATCGACTGGAAGAAGATCATACCAGGGACGAAGTTGCCCCAGATGTCGATAGGTGTCTTGAAGTAGCGGGCGTTGACGAGCGACCACATGAGCGAAAAGGTCATGTGGCACCAACCGAGCAGGATACTAAGTTTCATCTTGTAACTGTTGGAGAAGAGCAGATCGTTCTCAGTGTCGTGCCAGCGGTAATCCAGACCAAAGGGGTAGGTGTAGCCTTCGCGACGGTGTGAGGTGGGACCCTTGCCGTCGTTGTCCCAGATCCACATAGACTTGAAGAAGGGAAGACCAAGGGAGAAGGCGTCGCAGTAGATCAGACCAGTGTAGATGGAGAAGAGACCCATCATGAAAACGATGTAACGGCCGTAGAACATCATGGAAAAGAGCTCATCAAGCTTACTGCGCTCAAGTCTGCGCTCGTAGTAGATCATAGCCAGGGCTGCTAGTAGAAGGATGACACCGTGACCTGCATCACCGAACATGACGGCGAACATGAAGGGGAAGGTGACAATTGCAGGCAGCGCAGGGTTGACCTCGCGGTACTTGATGGTTCCGTAGGCATCTATGATGGTCTGGAATCCCTTGGTGAACCTGTTCACCTTGAAGTACGTGGGCGGGGTCTTGGTCGTCTTGATCTGATTGACGATGGTGGGCACGGACAATCCAGCGCGCTCGTTGACATCGGAGAGTGTGGACTTGATGAGTCCTAAAGAACTGGTAGGCGCCCAAGCCTCGGCAATGAGGGTCTTTCTCTGATGGTCGTACGAGAACCTGTTCAGCGTCTCGTAGGTGGCCTTCTCCTTCTTGATGACAACCATCCAAGCAGCCAGGTTGCGACTGATAGCAGTCAGCTCGGCATCCAGCGTGGACTTGGTGTTGCGCAAGACGCTAGCGAGGTCGCTCAGGCGGGTGTTGACCTCACGGATCTGGTCACGGCGCAGCTCGCTGTTTTCATCGACGCTATACAAATCGGCACCGAGCGACTCAGAGATCTTGCGGATCTTAGCGATTATCTCCTTGCCGTGGGCGAAGATGATAAAGACGTTCTTGCTGGTCTCCTCGTTGTTCTCGGGGTTGATGATGGGCTCGGGGATTTCAGACTGGTTCATATAGAGGTTACCACGGAGGGTACGCCAAAGGATCCTCTCAAATGCCGCAATACGCTCGCGGGGAATGACACCAGCAACGAAGCCGATGTTCATTACGGTGAATGATCGCTCGGCAGAAGCGTCGCCGGAGCCATTCAGCTCAACGTCGCGGAGGAGAGGCGCGTCGTCGTCGTCGTCCAGAGACTGCCTGATCTCCTCGGTCTGGCCACGAGCACGATCGAAGAACCCGCCAGCCTCTCTCAGCACCCAGCGCCACTCTGTCAGCTCCACCTCGCGCTTCTTCAGCGTCTCGTAGCTCTCGTTGAGGGAGGCAATGCGCTGCTCCAGGCTCTGGCTCTTGTCGGCCAGCTCATCGATCTCGGAGGCCGACGGCGAGGTGAAGGGGTTATTGAAATCATAAATGGAGCGCATCGAGATATCTGCCTTGTCCATCTGGGCGTGGAAGTAGCGCAGCTGACGCTCCACGTTGTCGAGGCGGCGAATCTCCTGCGTGAAGGTGCGCTGGAAGGCGGTCGTTTCAGCATTGAGCTGGCATCGTCAGTACTCGCAGCACCATGGCAA
Organism: Didymella lethalis; assembly: GCA_004335245.1. NCBI lineage: Eukaryota > Fungi > Ascomycota > Dothideomycetes > Pleosporales > Didymellaceae > Didymella > Didymella lethalis. The sequence continues at coordinate 9,403 of SAUC01000177.1, forward strand.
TGTGTTCGTGTTAGCTCACGTCTCTGAAGTCCATGACGCCGAGCTCTCCAAGCGCAGAGACGACCTCGCGGCCAATCTCGTTCGCGATGTAGAGCTGGGTCAAGGACATGTCCGCCGAGCGGAACATGGTGTCCTTTTGGGGTGCCATGATGGCGGTCAAGAGACAAGTTGTCCTGCGGGAGCCTGCTTGTCTCGAGGTGCGGAAGGGGCGCGGGCGGCGAGATGGGGTTTGATGATAACTGTGCCTGCGATGATGGCGTTGGAGCTCCTTCGCCAAGCCGTTGCGATCACGTGTTCCTGACCGCTGCGTCATCTTCGAGGGTCACCCATCACCATGCCAAGACACATCAGAAGAACAGCCTTTCGATCTCAACATGAATAGAAACAGCTTAAAGAGCCAATACCCTTGAGATTACACAAAAAATTCTACACCCTTATGCTGACCGTCATTATGCTGTTGGCGTAAAGTCTCCGGACAGCGCAAGCTCACCAGCCTTGTTCACTTTCGTCCGGCGGCAAGTACCCATACTGCAGACCGAGCCCTTTCCCTCGCACCGTCGAACCCACTCGTATTCATTTGGACCAGTACACTTGAATACACTTGACCAGACACCCGGTCCATCCCAACATTTAGGCAGTGGAAATGGTTTTCTTTTGCATGTGTTGCAGCTCTGCCAATCGTTTCTGGACTTTTGATTGCAGTACTGGTGGAGGATATCTTGCTTCAAAACTCCTGCAGTACGTCAGCTGTGTATGGTGAGCTGAGTAGGGAGAGATATACTGAGATCGCCGACGATCTGGCTGAAGCAGTAGTGTTGGCCTAGGTGACATCGGCGGCCGCTCGTCATCGAGGGTCCGTCGATGCTATCCAGCTGCGGTGCATTTGAGTCCTGCGTAGATGATGGAAGTGCCGCTGTGACGACGGCAAACATAAAGATGCTGTGGATGAGACGCATCGCGACTGCGCCAGATCGGGGTCGGTACTTCGCACAGCCGGATAGGCGTTGTGGACTGTGGCCTAGTGATAGGAGCCTCCCCGCAGGGTAGTAGCAACGGTTTATAATAGTGGGAAAGGCTCCGGACGACCTCAAGTTCTTGCCATGGTCCTACCTGCTCTTTCGTCAGAGAGACGGGAAGGGATTGTCAAGATCGCGCCTCTCTGTCATGGCCGCCACCAGCTACCCGTGTAGCACATCAAAAAGGAGCGAGTTTATGCATTCCAAGTAAGATCCGGAAGGCTTGTAAGATTGGACGTGAGCCAAGACAGCCAGGAGGCATTCGTGCGATTTGAACGGATTACACGTTGCTTGGCAGTGATAGTACCTTGCTGCTAGCATGTGGCGATGTGACAAGGCGCGTCAGTGCCAAAGATTGCAATGCAAGGAGTATGTGCCCAGGTAGTATGCTAATGAGTCGATTACCTATAATAATATATCTAGCCAGAACAAGCAAGGGCAATCAGACCGAACACCGAACCCGCAAACGCCTGCCAAACCTCTCAGAATACCCGCGATCACATTACACCCTCAAAATCTTGCAGAGACTGTTGCTTCGTCTCACCGGCGCTCTCGAAGATAGGCTCGTTAGCCTTCTGCTGTAGATTCTCCAATGCCTGCCCAACCTCCTTCAACACGTCCTTCGCAACGGGAATCCACTCCTCAAACGTGACGATCTCGATACCCAGCTTCTTGCCGTTTTCCTTGACAAAAGCCTGGCATTTCCACTCCCTCAGCGGCTCAGCATGCGGATACACCGTCTCGAACTTTGCCTCTACACCGTTCCCAAACGGCAACTCCTCGACCCAGGCGGGTGCCTGATGCACCACAGTATCGAACCATGTCACCTGATTCTTGTCCCAGTCTGTGCAGTTCTCGACAATCTCAGCTAGGCCCATGCCTTCGTACGCAGCAGACTCGATGTGCTGCGTCTGCACGAAGCGCAGCAGGTCGAGATACGTCCAGCCCGTTTTGAACGGCACGCGGAAGGGAATGTACTGCCACGTAGGCCCGAAGATCCGGTCTGCACTGGGGGCGCCCAGGTTGCGACCCGTGACGACTTCGCCGAAGACGACATCGCGCTTACTGAGGCGGTTGGCAAGGACCAGAGACCATGCAGCGGTGGGCAGCGAGCCGATAGTGATGCCCTTAGGGCGCGATGAGATGTCGAATTCGAGATAGATGTCTGCCATCTTCTTGGCTTGTAGCGGGATTTCAGGCTTGAGAATGGACATTTGCGAGCCAGCGAGGAGGGATTGCCAGTATGGAATACTCTTGGGGACGTTGTTCAAGACAACGTGGTTCACGTGCTTTGTGAAGGGTAATGTTTCGATAATCTCGGTGCCAGCGTAGAGAGCAGAGAGCTGATCGAAGAGAAGAGGGAGACAGATCTCGTCGTACTGCGCGTGCGAGATGCGGAGTGCCAGGGTAGAAGCGCCTGTTGAGGGTGAGGTAAAGAGCGTAAAGCCGACGAAGGATGAGCCATGCGGCTTCGGTGCTTGAATGTCCTCACGCACATAGCTGTGTGCGAAGGTGTTTATGTCTTCTCCCTCAGCGACAGTAATTTCGTTGTAAGGCACCTTCAGATCCCGGATCACGAGACCCAGCGTCTTGCCGCCGTCAACAACGAAGACAGTGCGCAAAACTTCATTCCGAGCGACAAGCTCCTGACAAGCCTGCTCAAGCCTCTTCTTGTCGATAGCAGAAGCGAATTTGATCAGCTCGTAACGCAGAGAGTAGCGTGGCAGATCTACGGTACCCTCAACTGCAAGCTGCTGCAGTGGTCGAGTGGGGTAGACGTCCACGATATCCCATTCTGGGTTCTCTACGTAGGATACCATGCGGTCAGCACTGAACATGCTTGCATCCTTCCCGAGAGCAACGAAAGGAGTGTCAATATTGGCCTCAGAATCGTGTGACGAGGTTTCTTGCGCCAGAGAAGCCAGTTCGGACAATGACTTGCTCTGGAAAACCTGCGCCACACTGATACTGAGCCCCTTAGTTCGTACATCTGACACAAGACGCATGGCGCCGATGGAGTCTCCACCAAGCTCAAAGAAACTGTCGCTGGAGCTGATATCACTCTTCGACATGGTCAGAATGCGAGCCAGCACATCGAGTAGCTTTTCGTCTTTCTCGTTGCCAACACTCGAGGCAAGTTCCGACAGTGACTTGCTCTGGAAGATCTGGGCAACTGAGATGTTCAAGCCCTGAAGCCTGGCCTCAGACACCAGTCTCATTGCGCCAATAGAGTCACCGCCAAGTTCGAAGAAGCTATCGCTGGGGTTGATGTCGGTCTCGGGCATACCAAGGATACGGCTCAGTAATCCTCGAAGCTTCTCCTCGTTCGGCGACAGTGCCTTGGCCTGGCCGCCGTCCGCAATATGGGCAGGCAGCATGTCAACACCGCTGTCAGTCATGACGTCCTTCGGCCTCAACTTAAGCGCATCCTGCAACTCCTCGGGATCTAGTACCGCCACATCACCAACCTTGCTCTCAGGGTTACCTAGGAACGCAGTGACGATGCGATCGAGGACAACAAGGGCCCTCTCTAGAGCAGGCGAAGCGATGCACTTCGAATCGAAACTGGCCATGATCAAAAAGCCATTCTCATCAAGTGTGCACACAAGCATGAGCGCATAGGTGTTGAATTTGAGCGCCTCGCGCGCTGCTTCCTCATCATCAGCAGGCAGGAACGCATCGCCTGGTGCATTCTCGAGAGTCCGTCCCTCACTCCAGTTCTCGTCCTCCTTCGGGTGCAGAACAAGACCAGTGCGCAGCTCGCACGCGTGACGCGCTTCTTTGCTTACCCGACGGATGTTCTGCAGACCCAGGTGCTCATGCGGGATTTGCTGGACAGTCTGCGCATGTACTTGATGCAGGAACTCGGAGATGGGCTGGTCGAGGTTCAAGCGTACGCGCACTGGGATGGTGGTGATCATTGGGCCTTCGATCTCCTCGATGGCGCTGACGGGTGCAGAGCGGCCTGTGAGCGTCTCGCCAAAGATGATGTCTGTGTGACCCATGTAGAGTGATGAGGTAAACGCCCAAGCACCGCGAATAATCGTTGCGAGAGTGAGCTTGCTGTGAGCAGTTGTCGGAACGGTGACGTAGTGCTCGAGGAGAGAGTCGGCACGTGTGATATAGCCCTTCTCCGGGAGAGGTGGGAACTGGTGTGTACTTGCGCCGTGAAGGCGTTCCTTCCAGTAGTCCTTGGAGACCGATGGGTCTTGGCTAGTAAGGTATTTGATGAAGTTCTTGAAGGTGACCGGTCGTGATGTATCGAGACCGACGAATGCTCGATTTATGCGGTCAAACACAAGTGGCATGGACCACCCATCGTACACCGCGTGGTGCATAGTGATGATAAAGTGTGCTTTATCACTACCTTCGGGGTATACGACACCGTACCGGAAAAGAGCCTTTCCAAGATCCATAGACTCGTTCTGATCTTTCTTCAAGTACTCTGCAAGGGCTGAACCATGCTCGCGGACAAGCTGACCGTCCTTCAGAACGATCTGGAACAACCCACGACCAGGCACATTGACGATACGAGTACGCAAGATGGGGCAACCTTCCACAGACTTGTCGAAAGCCTCTTTGAGGCGACGAGCAATCTCAACGGGAAGATCAGCCACGCGTTGAGCGACATAGGCATCCTGAAATTTGGCTGATAGGGCCATCAGACCTTCCTGTAAGGGTGTGCAGGGGTAGACATCCTCGATGTTGGATGCATCGACCTCGCAAAGCTCTGCACTCTCAGCTTTAGCCTTCTCCTCATCCCAGTCCCGGTCGATCATGGAGAATGGAAGGACCTCAGTCTTGTCTTCTTCAGATATAGGCCTAGCTTTGGTGGCCATGGCAGACAAGGTAGGGTTCAACATGATATCGGGAACAGTCAGGATAACGCCCTCCTCGCGAGCAGCAGGCACGAGCCTCATAGCTCTAAGCGAGTCACCACCCATGCTAAAGAAGTTGTCGTTGGCGCTGAAGTCAGCTTCACCTCCCAAGATCTTAGCCCATAGTGGGATCAACTTAAGCTCCATCTCAGTGGTGGCCTCCTTCTTCTCAGAGAGAAGAGCATTGAATCGACGAAGATCTTGGCGGGTAATGCCGTTACCGATCTCGCGCAGTCTCTTCCTATCTGTTTTACACGAGACGAGTAGGGGCATCTTCCAGAGAGGTATGTAGGCGCTGGGCACCATGTAGCTGGGAAGGTCGCTGAATAGGTGCTTCGACATCGCTTGCAGCGCTGTTTGGAACTTATTGGAAAAGCTTCCGAAGACTTGTCCATCCAGGTGACGCATACCACTCTGTCTCTGTTCAACTAAGAATGCGACTAGCGTCTGCTCGCCTGTACCACCTGGCTTAATGACTTCGACAGCCAGCTGTGTGTCGGCAGGTAGATGCTTTTGCATGTTGTACTCGATCTCGGCAAGCTCGATACGTTGTCCACGAAGCTTGACCTGCTGATCCTGGCGACCTACAAAGATGACTTCGCCATGGCCATCTGGATCATATCGGCAAAGGTCGCCGGTCTTGTACAACTTACCTTGTCTGCCAGGGTGAGACTTGCTGCCCTTAATCAGGAAGTCTGGGTCTTCAATAAAGACCTCGCTAGTTTTTTGTGGGTTATTCAGATAACCCATACCGACGATGGGCCCCTCAATAAGCAGCTCGCCAGCTGCGCCAACTGGGACGAGCTTATTGTGGTCTTCAGGATCGGCAAGCCAAATCGCTGCACCTGTTCCGGTACCCATAGTGATGTATGGCTTAGCACCAACATTGCCATTGATAGTAGCACCGACTGTGCATTCTGAGGGACCGTAGGCGTTAACGATCCTTGTTCGCTTGCCCCATGAAGCTGCGTCACTCAGCGATGTGCCTTCACCTCCCAGCGCAATCGAGTCGAGTTGGTCCAGAATGTCCACATCCAGAGTGCGTGCCACAGACGGGGTCATACCAGCCAAGGTAACCCGCATGTCTCGCATAGCACCACTGAGATCATTCATTCGGCGCTCGTCAGAGGGTGTGCAAAGTGTACCGCCATGAGCAGTCGTGCAAAGCATAGAGTCGATGCACACGTCAAAGGCATAGCTTGCAAAGTCGAGCACCCGAGAATGCGATCGGTAACCCACAGCGTATGCGCGAGGGATCGCACCAGACGTGTATTGGCTGTGCGAGACCAAGCAACCTTTTGGTAGACCCGTACTACCGCTAGTGAATTGAATGTACAGCGCAGCTGATGGGGAGACCTTCGGTAAGGTGGTCTTTGGCTGCTGTTCGGCAAAGGGGCCGTACAACTTATCAAACTTCGACGCAGAAACCGGAATTATTGTAGCCTGGGGAGCAACTCGTGCAGCAAGCGAAGCCTGCGACTTCGACGCGATGAATGTTGTAGCATTGACTTGCTGTACTACCGTTCGTAGACGGCCTTCTGGTTGTGCTGGATCAAGTAACGAGAAGCACGCACCTGCTTTCATGATTGCAAGCACGGCAACGATCGTCCATCGACACTTCTCGAACAGGACCGGGATGATCTGTTTCGGGGAGTCATCGATAGACCGCAGTATTTGCGCCAGATGGGTCGAGTAATCGTCAATTTGCTTGTAAGTCAAGTTTCCATCCCATGCCTCGATAGCGTTGTTCTCAGGCTGCTTCTCGGCTTGCTCTGCCACCAGCTCGTGCATGCATGTTTGCAGATCTGGAGGCAATGGGGAGTTCCAGTTCCAGACCTTATCGAGCTCGGACTCTGATATGGTAAGGAAGTCGGAAATCGGGGTATCAGGTGCGCTTGAAAGGGTATCAATGAGAGAAGAGAAAAAATGCAGCTCCGACACAGCTTGGTGTCGTGACATGCCTGGAGGTTGCCATCGTGCAGTCGCTTGCAGCGGGCTCTTTCCGAGCTCTAGAGATATATCAAATGTCCACTAATTTGAATTAGTGCTGAGCAGAGAGTGGGCAACAAGCTTCCTACCTCTTCTTTCGTGCCGTCATTTAGAAAAATGGTAGCTCCATCGAGTGAGACGCTTTTCAGTCTCACGTCGTGAATTTTCGACGCCAGACTTTTAGCATTATCGTGATTGAGCAAGTCGAGATCCGCGGTTTGAACGCATTGGCGCCTATCTGAGCCAGCACCCAGGAGACCCCATGAAAACTGATGGAAGACATCTCTCTGATATCGTTGAATCAGGATGGTCCACGCTGTAAGAATGGCGTCCAGCGCCACATCAAGTGGCTGCCCCTCAAGAGCTGTGATTTCTACCTCGTTGGACTCGTGGGACTCGCCGTTCGTTTGAGCATGTCCGGTGCTGTAGGCACCGTTCTCATTGACGTTCATTGTACCATTGCTGTTGACTTTGACCTCAGCCTTCTCTTGCGCCACCTCACCGTAGCGTAGAGTGGGTTCATCGTTTGCCAAATGCATGTTTCACAGACAAGAAATCCTCTTCTTGAGATTGTAGGATCGTGGGTTGTGGCAAGAAGATGGAGGAGTGGAGTCTTCTTCAGTCTAGCAATTCGTCGCAAGAGTCACCCGTATGACAGGCCAAGCTTCATAGAGAGTTGACAAGATCGAGCACTCCACCAGATGCACCCGTTTCTATGAGAGAAAAAGCACAGTAGCACCCCACATTCTAAACTAGGATGTTGGTCCGCACTCAGCACGGCCAAGGTCTCCTGTTAGGACAGCAGTCGCCCGCGTCATCTTCATCGCTCGGAGCGAACCCAGGGTTCGCCTGTCCACGCCGTCGCGCGCCAGATTCGCCGATTCGTCTAACGTAAATGCCGTAGTCGGTGAATGTTGTTTTGTCGACTTAGTCTACTACCCCTCTTTAGCTGTAACAAACGGCAGCCCGTCGGTGTGACTAACCCCCACAATTAGCGGATCAGATAAAATTTGTGTGGGAGGGCTTGCATTTAGTTGCATCTGATAATCTGGCGGCCACATCATCTTCGCCGTGCAGGGGACGGTGCTGCCTATTGCGGTAACGGCTAAATCAGCGCCATGCAAAGTGATATCAGGCTGCAGATCCCCTTTCATCTGATAACGGCCGACGCTCGGAGGAGCCAGATCAGCCTGGACATGCAGGAGTCCGGGCAAGGCGCGTTGTTTGGCTGACCAGCACAAATTTGCGTGCTTCGGACCTGCTGCATCGATCGATGAGTTGTTTCCGGAATGGCAGAAGGGCCGACGATGTCATGACAGAAACATCTGCATGCCACATGCTCGCGCAACCCGTTGGAGGCTTTTACGCGCCGATTACGGGCCGCGGACCTTTGTTTTGAGCATGTCGTACTGTGTAGTTGCCTGACTTGCGAGTGCATCTCCATCCGTCTAAGAACCTGTGTTACATCGTGCGGAAGGGCCCTCGCTTACAGCGGATCAGATAAACACATGTCAGGAGAAGGCACAGCTGCAAGTATAGTGTCAGCCTTGTGATTTCGGCGCACACTAAATCACTGAATTTTGATGTAGGTAGCGTGCAATTAAGATGTAATTGCGCATCGAGAGTTGCATGCGTGGGGGTGAGCGCACTAGGCTCGACTTGCAATGACGACTCCACGTTCGTCCCACAGCTACCCTGAGGTCTGACTAGTTGGTGAAGAGGCTGCTGGGAATTGCAACACCTAGTTGTGCCCGCTGCTGTTCATTGTGCTTCAGAAATGCTTGGAGATTCTTGGGCTTCTTGGTGATGACCCACCGTTGATCGAAGGAACTTCTCATAAATCCGATGGTCTCACTGCTTTTTCTTGCAGCCATCTCGTGTCGTTCCCAGGCCGCACTTGTACAAAAGTTGTCGGATATTCAGCACCACACGGTCTTCTGCCGTCTATTCCAATAGATTCGGGCTCTGAGCTTCCTAGCACGTAGTAGTCTGGACCACATTTCGTAACGTGTTTCATTTGCAGCATCGACAAGCGAGCACCCAGCTTGGATCCTAATTCAGGACGCCAGTGAGTCTCATGCACTTATCCTGGTGAGGGTCTATACTGTTCTCAGCTCACATGCTTGACTAGATTGAGACATCCACCATGGGCTTCGTAGTCCTGCCGGCCTTACCCGCAGACATCAGTGCTGTTTACGATGTCTACTTCTCCGCTTTCAGAGATAACGCAATTACAAGGGCATTGTTCCCTTCAGCCACAGCGGAGGAAATGACAGACCCAGAGTCCAAATTCAGGTATGAAGCAAGAGTCTCAAGCAGCAGTTGAATATCAATATAGTTAGCTTATACTCCGACAGGAAAGCGCATACAGCTCATGTACGAGAGTACTGGCAAAACAATCTTACACAACATACACTGAAGTGTGTTGACTCAGAAGGCAAGATTGTTGGAATGGCGCTGTGGGATGTCTACATTACTGCTAGTGGCTGGAAAAGGGGCGAGATAGGATGGTTGCAAGGGAAGGAAAGGGAGCGTGCCGAGGCCTTGGTAGGCCCCCTCTGGGGAGCGCGAGAGAAGTTGTGGAACAATGAGCGGTACCTGTACTGCCACCTCATTGCAGTTCATCCAAGCTTCCAGCGAAAGGGTATTGGCGAGCTGCTGGTTGAATACGGTAAGAAGATCGCGTTGCAAGCCAACCTTCCGATCTATGTTGAGAGCTCGAAAGCTGCCATCAGATTGTACGAGAAAAATGGCTTTCAGTGGCTGAAAGAACGTCCTGTACACAAATCGGAGGACTTATATCCAGGTCGAACGAATGGCGACGAAGAAGAACAAGAAGTCCCGCTGTTAGTATGGATTCCGAGGGGTGAAAAGACACTTTTGCCGCACGCTGTTCAGCTGGCGTAAAACTGCAGAAATACAAGGGCTCTATCAAATATTATTAAAGACTAGTGAATATCTTCGTATGAATGCAAATCGCTAATCCAACATTTGGTGAAGAGCATTGACACGATAGCTCTCACTTCTTTGCACAAGGTCTTCATGTCGGCCTTGATCTACCACTTTACCTCCTTCTACCATAAAAATAACATCAGCTCTGGCAATCGTGCGTAGTCGATGTGCGATGGCAATGACAGTGACGCCATGTCCCTTGACAGCGCGCTCAAGACCAAGCTCCAGCGCCTTTTCACTCTCTGCATCAAGAGCACTGGTGCTCTCATCGAGCAACAGTAGCTTGGGCTTGCGCACGAGCGCACGAGCGATAGACAGTCTCTGACGTTGTCCACCTGATAGTTGCGAGCCATTGGCACCACATTCGGTGTCGTAACCTTGTGGTAGCTCGATAATGGTTTGGTGGATGTTGGCCAGCTCGCAGGCCTCCTGGATTTCTGCATCTGAAGGCTCATGTCCAGGTCTGGCGCCAAGGGCGATGTTGAACTTGATGCTGCCTTGGAATAGGACATTATTCTGTGGTACATATGCGATATCGTCGCGGAAAGCCGCGCCATGTGTGCGCGCAATGTCGATACCATTAATGGAGATGCTTCCAGCAGAAGGCGAGTAGAAACGCTCAAGCAAAGCAAGCACAGTACTCTTGCCTGCACCAGAAGGTCCAACAAGAGCACAGAATTGCCCAGGCTGAATAGAAAGTGATAACGAAGTCAGTACCGGTACACCGGGACGTGCAGGGTAGGAGAATTGAACATCCTTGAATACCACGCGAGCTCCACCACCTGGCAAAGCAGGGGTTGGCGAGTCAGCAAGCGCTTCTACGTCGTGCTTCTCACTATCGATCGAATCAAGATCGATTTTCGAGCTACTGGATGCGGTGCCTGAAGGATCGTCGCTAAGGTCCACCACGCCGCATATGCGTGAGATGGCGCCCTTGGCTTTGGAAAGCTCCGGAGCCAGGGTGAAGAGCTGTCCCCACAATTGGGCAGAGAGCAGCATAGATATCAGGATGATGAAGAACGCTGTCTGATCATATCGTCCCTCAACGATATTCTTCGAACCCCACCAGTATGCGAAAGCATAGATGAAGCTTCCGCACGAGTTTGCGATTGCCAGCCAGATGTTGGTTTTGAAGCTCTGTTTTACCATTTCCTTGCGCGGGGCGACCAATGATCTGCGATAGGTCTGAATGATCTCTTCCTCGATAGACAAAGCATGAACAGTCTTGATGTTCGCGACTGCTTCGATCGTGACTCCAATAGAAGACGAGAAAGCGCCTGCGTGCTTGACTGCAAACTTGCCGATGGCGCGAAGTTGCATGTACCCAGCTCCAAGCAGCAATGGGACGATGACCAGACATACAACAGCGATTCGCCAGGCGACAATGTGAGATAAAACGATAGCCGCGATGAAGTTAACGATGACAGAAAACAGTGTTCCGACAATGGAGCCACTGAAACCAGCCAGTGAGTTTCCATCCTTCGTGATGTACTCCAACAGCTGGCTTGGACTTCTACCCTCGGATTCATGCCACTGCAAGGGTTGCTGCAGGAGCGAACGCATGGAGAGAACGCGCACTTTGTAAATCAAGCGCTCCGAGATGAGACCAAATGTTGCCCAGCTGGTAAAGTTGGCCAGGAAAGCTACACATGCGACCATAAACCACATGCCTGCGAGCAATGCACCTTGCGACCTGACATAATCTGCAGGGTTGCATGGCGACATCACGCCCATGACATTTCCGAACAACAGACCAGAGGCTGAGTATTGTCCGCCGACAATCAAAGCGCCAAGGAAGGCCAGTAAAAGGAGTAACAAGTAAGGCCGCACCATGGGTCCCATTGTTTTAGAAATCGATCTTGCCACGATCTCACCATTGGCACCCTTCTTCGACTCCTGTTTCTCTGCTATCTTTGCAGGGGCCTTGTCGGTGCCAGCAACCGCGGATGTTGAGTGCTCATTCTTGGCTAGGTCGATCTCGTCATCGTCCAGGCTGGTCCTCGAGCTGGAGGCGCCGTCGTCGGTGACCTTGACGGTCTGCAAGCGTATCATGTCCGCATATGAGCCGTTCAGTGCCAGAAGCTCGTCGTGCGTACCCTGTTCAATGATGTCTCCCTTCTTCATTACGATGATCTTGGAGGCGTTCCGAATCGTCGAGAGACGATGAGCAATGGAGATGACAGTCCGACCTTGAGATGCGCGATCGATGGCAGCTTGGATGCGCTGCTCACTAGCTGAATCAAGTGCGGCAGTAGCTTCGTCAAGGATGAGAATCCTGGGGTCGCGGACTAAAGCGCGGGCAAGAGCGACTCTCTGCTTCTGACCACCACTGACCAGACTTCCGCTCGAACCAACGAGTGTTGCAAACCCAAATTCTAGGCGGTCGATGAAGATAGCAACGTCAGCCAAGTCTGCTGCATGTTGCACAAGTCGAAGGATCTCAACGACCTCGGGACCCGCCTTCTCGGCGGTCGTCGCCAGATCGTCTCCATTGCGAACGTCTTTCGTAAGAATGGCTAAAGTATTGCTGAGAAGAACCTTCTCGAAGTGTGAATGAGCAGGAGAGTTAACGAGACCCAGAGCAATGTTCTCCAAGATCGATCGGTCCAGAAGAGAGGGTTCTTGGGGAACGAGACTGATAAAACCTCGGAGAGACTTCACGTTGATGTCTTTGATGTTGCGGCCGTCGAGTAAAACCTCACCAGCATTGGGATCGTAGAATCTGCTGATCAAGCTAGCAATGGTTGACTTGCCACTTCCGGACAGTCCGACGATAGCTGTAAGCTTGCCGGCTTGGCAATCGATGGAGATGCCGTTCAGAACGGGATGGTCTGGGCGTGAAGGATAAGTGAATTCGACATTACGGAAGGCGAGCTGGCCATCCACCTCAGCAGGCTTCTGCGAAGACGTAGAAGTATTGTCAATAGTCGGTTGCGTCTCGATGTCCTTGCGTAGACGAGCGAAGGCGCTGATTGCGCCACCGAAGAGTGGAAGCATGGGAGCAATCTGACTGAGCACGATGGCACCTGGGCAAATTTAGTAAGGGCCTGTGTAGTCTGAAAGCTGTACATACCGTCAAGGAGGATGAATGTGACAGTGTAAATCTCTCCAATCGTATCGTTGCCCCTGCCATCGATGGTATCAGCGATCCTCTTACTGCCCTGCCAGTATCCCAGTGCGCTGGCCGAGAATGCAATGAAGTAGAGAAGACCAGCCATTACCGCTGCAGCAACAGCTTTACGAATACCGGCATGACGGGCGTTGCCTAGGTGGTCGCGGAACTTTTTCTCGAGTCTCTCGTTTGCCCCAAGGGCATGAACGAGGCCAACGTTGCTCAATGCCTCAGAAGCGAGCGCACTGGCTGAGCCAAAGTATCCTCCGAGGCTGACTGTGTATTTGCCAACATAATGACCACCGATCACGGCCATGAGGAGGAATGCAGGGACCAAGGAGACAAGCATCCCCGCGAGCTCGGCGTTCTTGATAAATCCGACGATGTATGCCGTTACGCAGAACGAAAGGCACGTCAAGGCGACGCCAACCTTCTCGCCTGCTCCGGCTTCAATGGCTGAGATATCTCCATTGAGACGGGATGACACCTCTCCTGACTGGAGGTTGTCGAAGAAGGCAAGATCCTGGCGCAGGAGATTCCTAAGATAACGATCCCGGATACGTTGTGCTAGCCGTTGCGAAGCTATGTTCCAGCATACGAGGTGAATGTAGATACAAGCAAAACTTGCAATGGCAATGTACACGAGTAAGAGAACCTTGGAGTTGATTGAGGACATGTCCTGATTGGCTTCTGCGCCACTTCGATTGCTGCAGGTTGCATCGTTGATATCGTCGACAAGTTGACCGAAAACGATACCAATTAGCGGGAAGGGAACACCAGCTGCAATGGCAAAGATGGCTCCGGTAAGGATAAGTAGCTTGTCAAGCCATGTGGGATTTGCGTAGAAAAGGAGTTGAAAGAATGCTAAGTACGGCGCAAGAGACGGCTTCTTGAACGCCATCGTGCCAAAGGAGCCAGTTCGAACTCTGGAGGTGGAAACTCACTCGACGTCGCGAAGTGATAAAGTTTTCCAGACGCGGTTGCAGGAGGAGCACAAGGGAGCTGTGCCCGTCCAAGACGCGATGGCCGAGATCGACATAGTACGCGGATACCGAGCATAACGTCAACGGGTATAGCCTCACGTCAATGCACGCACAGTGAGTGTTGGGCCCGCCGTGGGTGGCGCTCAGTGGTGGAGTGGGCGACACGTCCGCTCGGAGCGATGCCGGAGATTGATTAGCGCAAGGACAATCAGATTTTTAGCACCATCAGATAAAATTATGTAACAGACGCCCCGCTTTGCGCCTCCTTCCCAATCAAAACAACAGCTGTCTAAATCCTTGCCTGCACTACGAGCCCGTCCCGCCTGTCCGCAACTGGTGATGAAAGCGCACTGACTACCTCTCCGGCCCGCAGCGAGATGTCCTTTGCCAATGAACGACCACCTTCAGAATTCGCCGACATCAACCACATGCGCGCGTCCGCCACCACGCCGCGCTTGAACTGGACCTCCTCGAAGCTCTCGCCAAGCTGGTGACAGCCGAGTACGAGTGTGTTCAGGTTTTGCAGAAGCTCACTGCTTGAGAATGGCGCTGCCGAAGTGTCCCTGATGATGACGTTGGCTTGGGAGCATGGCTCAGATGCGTTCTTGCCAACAATGACACGAAGAACGTGCTCGCCCTTGCTAGCCACCTGCTTTTCGTACGCACGCATGTAGATGGCCTGGATCAGCTCTGATGACTCTGTTACCGACTTTGAATCGCAGGTCGGCTTGGACCAGATCGAGCACAGTCGAGGCTGAGGTGGCTCTTGTTCTCCCAAAACCTTCAGCGGTGCGAGGGCTTCGTTCTCGGTTACGACTGTGATATTACCGAGGCGAGGGCATGAAAGCAAGTCGTCCAAGATTTCGACTGCTTGCTGGCTCGAGCCGACAACAGCAACGTTCAATCGCGGCTCATAAGGTTGGCGAAGCTCATCCCTGCGCGATAGATAGTCGGCCATGGGCATAATTCGCTGTCCCGCGAGGAAATTTGTAGTAGTCAAGGCTTCCGTCTTCGTGCTAATGTGTTTCCCTGGTGTAGGAGCAGCAACATTTCTCGCTCGGACCACGGTGGGCTTGCCATTGGCATCCTTGACAGCAATTTTCCAGCTCCTAACAATGTTGTTGTCGATTTCAGGAGCTATGCCTATGACCTCGCTGCCATACCGGACCTGATCCACGAATTGTTCTGCGCACCACTTCAAGTAGTCTTCGAATTCGTCCCGCAGCGGGTTCAACCGATCGGAATTTGCGAATTCGACCAGACGGTTTCGGGCGAGCAGATAGCAAGTGTAGCTGAATGCTGATCTGGGGTTGCGAAGAGATGCGAGATCGTACAAGAAAGGGGTCTCCATGCGAGACCTGGACAGGTGTGTTCCCGAGTGCCATGAGAAAGAAGGCTTGCGCTCAAGAAATAGTATCTTGGACTCGGAACGTGCTTCGCGATTCGCAACGGCAGTTGCTAGCTGGGCTGCGCCGAACCCAACGCAGACGAGATCATAAAGAGCTGAAGAAGACGAGTTGGAGATACTGTCCAGTTGTCTGGACGACTGTTGGGTGGCTGACATGATGACGTCCGAGTCGATGTTGCGAGTTGGAGCTTCTGAGGCTGCTGTATAACCTGTAAGTAATGCGGGTATAAGATACTTCAAGACCTAGCGGCGGTTTCGAAAAAGTCGTGGTACGATCACAGCAGTTTGAGCTCGCAAATGGCTGCACATCGGTCGAATACACCAGCCCCGTCGACAAGCTGCCTCACTGACAAGATGTCACCAAAATTTTAGCGCCGGTGTCAAGATGACCAGGGTCGCTGCACATTCCTACCCTGGAAGTGCGTGGGGCAGTTGCGAGGGTGGTTCACTAATTTAGCACCCGCATGGTGCGTTTTCTAATCCCCACTCGGAGCTTTGCAACCGGCTGTGGTCCCACGCCAGGTCCTCGGCAGCTCGCGAGTTGGTAAGATACACGACTAACACTGCTTAATGGCTGTGAGCCAGGTGCAGTTTAATTCTTTTCCAGACCTCGGCTTCCATCAGCCGTCTCCAAACTTTACTCTCTTGTTGATTCAATTTACAGCGCGGCATTCGAACCCCTTCATCTTTTTCTGCACTGGACCAAGTATAATGGCGCAACAAGAACAGACTGCCAATGCAGCTGCAGAGCCTCTCATGCTGAAGCTTCCCCACCCATACCTTACAGCATACACAATCCGAACCGTGGCACAGCAGGACCAGGCTGTTCGCAGCCAAATCTTGCTCTCCAGGGCCCATAGCAGCAGTGAGGGACTTCCTCCGCCTAGTCAACTAGACAACACATCGATCTCGTTCAGCGACATTGCCTTCGTGTCTCAGGATGCAACACCGGCAAAGGGTGACAACAGCTCGTGGGCGCGAGCACGTAGATCGCCCTATTTGACTGTCTCTTGGACCGGGGAGCGCCCTAGTGTGCCACAACTGTGGCTCATTGCTTATGCCCTTGTCTCGTTGCACCCTTTGGTCGAGAACCTCCGAGTGCTGTTCGACGGTAGAGACTCGCAAGCACTAGCTCAGGAGCTGTACTCTACTGGCTTGTTCCATCCTCACCCGAAACCATCAGATCCGTCTTTACCACAAGACGGGCATCTTCTTCTAAGGGGCGCTTTCTGGCAGGGTGCTGCATCTCCATTTGGCCCTCGTCCTGTTTGGGCACCACGATTAGATGCATCTGGAAAGCCAAGAAGCCAGCAATATCCTGCTTTCCCTCATCAGACAGCACCGTCTACGCAATTCCCGGCTCTCCCGCGACATACAATGCATCCTGTAAGAGAACCAAAACCTGAACCAGGTTCGATCATCTACAGTCGATGGATTCCCCACCTCAAGGAGCATTTTACTATGATGGCCCTTGACTACACAAACCCTGAGCATCTTGCTTTGTTTAACAAGTGGCAGAACGACCCACGTGTCGCGGCTGGCTGGAACGAGACCGGAACCTTGGATCAGCATCGCGAGTATCTACGAAAGCTGCACGAAGATCCCCACGTGCTAACCATGTTCGCGGCATTTGACGACGTTCTCTTTGCTTACTTCGAGGTCTACTGGGCCATGGTACGTCGATCTTATCCGCAGGTAAATTACAGACATAGACTAATGCACCAAACAGGAAGATCACATGGGTGCCCACTACCGGTCGGAACTTTACGACCGTGGCAGGCACTCTCTTGTGGGTGATATCCGCTTCAGAGGCCCTTACCGAGTTTCTGCATGGTGGTCTGGACTTATGCATTATATGTTCTTAGATGAACCGCGTACCTGGAACCTGGTTGGCGAGCCAGCGGCCACTAGTAGCACTGTCCTGGCTTACGACTTCGCTCACGGCTTCCACGTTGAGAAGCTCATGGACTTGCCACACAAGCGAAGTGCTCTCATGATGGTCAATAGGGAAAAGTTCTTCACGCTGAGTCCATTCGTATGGGATGGTGAGAAGAAGGTTCGGCCCAGCTTGGATGCACTAGCTAAGCTGTGATTTGCACTTAGTCTACTGCATTCCTCCTTGTAGCGTTTTAGCGTCGACATAGTACCTATATCCACGTGTCTATACCACAGTAGTGTACGTGTGGCCGCGCTCGGTGCTTGCCAACGCGTTGAGTCGACATTCTCTTGTCAATAGCTATCGAATGTCTGCTCGGAATATACAGTTTTTTCCTTCGCTCTCGCAAATTCGATCCATGCGTCAAAAGAATGACAAAAGAAATACGCAAGCAATATAGAGTGCACGTCATAGCGCGACTCGCGACTGTATCGTAAGAACCAATCGCTGCCTGCGGCGCTGTGCACGAGCTAAGCCGGCTGTATGCAGAGGGCGGATCAGATAACCTTATTCCAAGCCCTCCACCCACAATCCCACATTCAAAGCGTCGAACGGACGTACGAGGCGTTCGTATTGTACTGGCAGATGCAGGGTCACGAAATGCCCTGCGTTTCCACCATGTGGATGCAACACGTCAATGTCCATGCAGCTTGTGCGCAAGCGGCGCGAAGACAAGCGCCGCTTCTGCCAGAGTGCGACATCTTTGAACCCGCTTAGATTAAGTGTGGAAAAAATTATCAGATGCAGCGCGCTATGACCAGCAGCCGATGTCCTGCTCGGCCAAATTTTATCAGATGAACTCTGTAGCGATGGGTTGCCGCGCCGAGCACAAGGGAGTGGCAGTAGTGCAATTTACGTCGTTATCACTCCTTGGTTTCTTTACAGTTAACCGGCATACCAAGCGCTCGATTACTTGCTTCTTGTGAGCGCCCATTCGTGAATTTCTCATCTTAGAGACGCTGCGCTCACGCCTGCTCCACGTTCGTGCGTTACAATCAGATCTTTGCACCATCATAGCTTGAGATCATAGATATGTGAATACCACAACTTGGTTTCATCGAGAGATCCTTCGGTCACGGCTGAGGGCGGCTCGGGAAGGAATCAACGCTGAGCGATTTCTTGCGTCCCGCATCCTTTCAGGCCACTTTCGCTGTTTCCTCCACAATCTGATAAAAAAATCTGATAAAATTTTGCTCCAGGGGACTCCACAGCACAGCTCACCGATACTGCGAGGGGGCTCCGTCCGGAACAGTTGTCATCTTATCAGATGAGATTGATGCCCGCCCCATGTCTAGTGCCGCCGGGGTAAATCCGCGCAACGCGGTCATCGGCAGCATTCGACTCGACGATCCCTTCTCGGCGAGGAAAATTCTTTGGTGATCACGCCTACAGCTCGCTGGCTTGCGCTACGGCATCTGAGGACCGGCGCTGTCACCAAAAGAAGCAATGACACATAGCGTACTGAACCGGTTCCCAGCATGTCATCTCTTGAGTCGGTGCAAAGGCACGAAAACAACGCGGCCTACGTATGCGCATTCGCTATGATGGCGCGAAAGGAGGCTTCTGTGACGCAGCATTTAGATCCGAGCCATCAGCGAAATACTCTGGTTCCATTCTCCACTCATCATGGCGAAGATCGGGGTCCCAAGCTTCCGACAACAGCTCTCTGATAGCTTTTGGACCTTACTGTATACCACCGTTTCGTTGTCTTTCTGCCTCCTTACTTTCCGATACCTCAGTGGACACTTCATACCCATCACCACGGACTCTCCGGAAGTACCGTTGGCTTTGAAGCACCTACTTGCTGTTGCGAGCCACTGATTCGATAAATTACTCAGCGACGCAGAGATAAGGTCGAGACCATGGCGCAGATACACGATCAGTCTCGACATGATGCCCTCCAACGATTGAATCAAACACTTCTTCAGATCGATCCTTATATTCTTCCACCATACCCCAACCTCTCAATTGTATCAGGGCCGCGCGATCCACCTCTCTTGCAGTTAACACTTTCACAACTTCTTTCCCAACAAACAGAACGCTACGCAGACAATGAGGCGATCGTAATACCATGGACCGGTGCGCGGTGGACATACAAGAAGCTATGGGACGAGTCGAGCATGCTTGCGCGAGCGTTGCTCAAGTACGGTGTTCGTCCAAGAGACAGGATAGGCATCATGAGTGGAAATTGTGAGAAGTACATCGCCGTGTTCTTCGCGTGCGCACGACTCGGAGCGATATGTGTCACGCTGAATAACACATACACACCAACAGAAATGGAGTACGCATTGAAACACACGAGTCAGTCAACACCTTGCTCCACATACTTTGCGCCTGGTTGACTCTCGCAGGATGCAGCGTACTCTTTACCACACCGACCATTGCACGCTTCGACAATAAGCCCTTACTCGAACGGCTGAAGAACGAAGACCTACACAAAGTCTTACCAGATCTGAAGACTGTCTGTCTCATCCGTGGTGATGACGATAGCTTTATGAAGTATGACGAGTTACTTCATGAGGGTGAAAGCATACCGGGACATATTCTTGAGATCTACGATGGAATAGTCAGTCCGCATGACGTCGCCAACCTTCAATTCACAAGTGGCAGTACAGGCAACCCCAAAGCTGCCATGCTGACACACCAGTAAGACCTATGAAACCTCTGCTCCCTAGATTTGGAAGCTGATGAATGCAGTAATCTCGTAAACAACTCTCGCTTCATAGGAGACCGAATGGACTTCACAGAGAAGGATGTTCTGTGCTGTCCACCACCACTCTTCCATTGCTTTGGACTCACACTTGGCTTACTTGCGACTTTGACACATGGCGGTAAGATAGTCTTCCCCGAAGAGTCTTTTGACCCAGTTGCATGCTCGAAGGCTATCTCTGATGAGCAGTGCACTGCCCTCCATGGTGTGCCAGCTATGATGGAATCCATCATCGATGTACCCAAGCCTGTACACTGGTCCTCACAGCTCAGGACAGGTATCGTGGCGGGGAGTCCTGTCCCTCGTTGGCTGATGGAGCGCATGGTCAACGAGCTGGGTATGACGGACTTCACATCAAGCTATGGCTTGACTGAGGCTTCGCCCACGGTCTTCAATGCGCACACGACCGACTCGCTACATGCAAGATTGACCAGCGTTGGAACCGTGTTGCCTCATGCTCGCGTCAAAATTGTGGATCACCAGGATAGAGTGCTTCCCATTGGTTATCGCGGCGAGCTTTGCATATCAGGGTATCAGCTCTGTAGGGGCTACTGGGAGAACCCAGAGAAGACAGCTGAGCTGCTAGTCAGGGATGAGCATGGCGAGATGTGGCTACATACTGGCGACGAGGCGGTTCTCGACGTTGACGGGTACTGCACCATCACAGGCCGTTTTAAGGACATCATCATACGAGGTACGTGAGTGCATTGCCCTTCATTCGATATCATCTGATCCAATATAGGTGGTGAGAACATATACCCTCTAGAGATCGAAGAGCGTCTCGTTCAGCATCCATCTGTTGCACGTGCCATCGTGGTCGGTGTGTCACACCCACGCTACGTGGAGGTACCGATTGCGTTCCTTCTTCATGAAGAAGGTACAGATAAGCCTTCGCTCAAGGATGTCCAAGAGTGGGTGAGGCAAGTACTGGGCAGGCACAAGGCACCTGTCCACATCTTCTGGCTCGGCGAAGACTGCGATGGCGAGGTGCCCTTGACTGGCAGCGGAAAGATCAAGAAGTTTGTGCTGCGCGAAGTCGCTGAGGGTATTTTGGCCAAGAAATGAATAGACTTCGATACTGCTCGCACTTCTTTAGGGATGGGGTTCAGACGTCCTTACTTTCGAGCCTGATGCTGACGGGCAGTAGCGTTCGATGGCGTTAGGTTCCAGACATAGACATGTCCCGCATAGCATCAGATTACCCTGAAGGTTTCCGATGCCTCCAGGATCGAAGGAATGGGCATATGAGTCTTAATTGTCAGCGTTGCCATCGCACAGGTTGCTTTTTCGCGTACATTTCGCTATCAATCGACAGCCTTTATACTTGCCCTTGCAGAACCAACGCCACACTGAACATCCAGGCGTTGATCTTGTCATAGTCTCTCGACATTACAAACATGTTAGCAGAACCCCCCCATTTTCTCATTCCTCTTCAGCTGTTCGTCATATTGGTTGCCTTCGTCTTAGAAGCCTCGTAACTTTCCTACTTGCTCATTCTATTGTCATTTTTGAGGTGACAGTGAAGTATGAAAGAGGATTCATTGAGCTAGGCATAACATAATATCCAAACCACAGCCTACGCATACATTCGCTGAGTCAGACTCGCGTTGGCGGCTGGCCTTTCAGCAAACTCCCTTGAACGCCGTGCTATCAATCGTTCCATTGTCTCAAAGCTGTTGTTGTGCTGCGGCTTGAGTAGCTGCGGCGATGACTGCCGCTACGTTGGAATCAGTATGAGACTGTAGAGAGTCATGGCGTTGCTCCGTCACCATCGTAGCAGCTCTCGTACGGTCCCTCTGCTCCAACATAGCCAGGCCCTTCTCCGCACTGATATTCTCCACGTAGATATGATTCAGCATCTCCAAGTCGCTCTTAAACGTGCGTGCCCTGACAGGCGCCAAACCCGTCGGCACCCCGCTGGAACCAATACCACTACCCATGGCCTCAGGACGCGCACCTTTCTCCTCGCTGCGATCCAACGAAGCCGCCTAAGCCCCACCATCGGCAATCGCCTTGAATAAGCCGCTCATATAATTCTTCAGCGTCAAATTATGCGAGGCGACAAAGGCGAGTTGCTCACGCACAGGGGCGAACGCGCGCGGCACCCAGCCGACGTTCTTAGCTGCTGCTTCCTCACGCTCGCCGTCTTCGAGAGCCCGGTCTCGAGCAGCGTCGCTGAGGCGCGGTTTCTTGCCCCCGGTCGTGCGGTGTGCGGATGGACTGCCTGGCTCTGTGGCACTGAATGAGCGTTTGTGTGTTGGGCTGTCGGGGATCTCGAGAGCGGTGGAGGGAGGGGGGATTTTGTTTAGTTGTCGTGCGAGGTTCCGGAGGACGAGAACGGAGGAGAGGGGGAGACCGGCGGCATCGTTAGCTTCGTCGGTTGCGGTGTTGAAGTAGCGGAAGTTGGGGTGGATTGATGAGGAGGGTGTGTTCGGAGCGTAGCGGTTGGCGCTGCCGAGGGTGCTGCCATACCCTGCATTAGAGGGCTGCGCAGAGGAGGTGGACGGTCGCGATTCGTCGCCGGTACGGTTGTGGCGCGCGTGGATTGCTTGTTTGATTGAGGTGTCAGGGAGATGTGTCTTGACGTGCTGTCCAGCAAGGAAGGCAGAGTCTGTGCCGATAGGGAAGTGATTGCAGTTCGCCCATTGGCAACTATAGGTCTGTGGTATTGAGGCAGCAACTGCATCACCATTCTCCATGTCGATATCTGGCTTTGGTTCCAGCAGCCATTGTCCTGTTTCTTGGTCGCGAGGCACTTTGAGATGGATGCCAACGATATGTTCCCACATCGCCCGCGCGCCTGAGGCGAACTCGCCGCACTCGTTACTGGCGAGCATTTGAAAGTCATTCGTAGTGTGTGGCTCTTTCCAACAGCAGCGCATGTACGGCTTCTTCGTGCTGGGATCCACTGGTACAGATCGTGGTCGAATCCCGCGAATTGTGTACTTTGGTTGGCCGCCAACTGTCAACACTTGCGCAGATGCGCCACCAAAGGTAGTAGAAACATTTGTGATGAAGTCTTTGGCTGGCATGAGTGCTTTGAAAGCAGATGGATTGGCGGCCATGGCTTCCTGAAATGCCGCGTTGTACGCAGACCATAGCTGGATCTGTGTGATCTCACCTGCTGGGTCTTCCTCGAAACAAGTCTTGAGCCATTGCGAGCTTCGGTCTGGCTCCTCAAGCGTAACCAGGTGATCGATAATCGCGGAGGAAAGTTTCGGCGCTGCGTCGTTTGGCGTAGATGATTTGCTCGATTTTGGCGTGCTCCGTCTCTCTTCGTAAGCAATGGCACCGAATTGCAACAGACGGACAAGCTGGCCAACAACAGCTTCAATGTTGACTTCTTGGGCAAGAAGCTCGACGTTGTCTGGGAAGCCTGTGAAGAGATACAGAAAATCCAAGCATGCTATCCTTAGGTCTTCGTCCTCAACAAGTAACCAGTCGCATATGGCCTGTAATGTCTTGACAGGTACGTCTGACAATTTGTTTGTGGCTTCCAGGTTCATCGATATCCGACCAAGAGCTCTCAGCGACGTGATGATTCGTCCTCGGTCGTCAGTGTCGACCTGAGCGAGTAGAGATCTGTAGACAGGATCTTGCGAGTCCAGGACCCAATGTTTAGTCAACTGTTCGGCAATCTCGAGAGCGTAGTGCTGCAGTTCGACAACGGTGGGATGTTTGGGCAGATTGAGTACAATGACAATCAAGTCGCGGACGGCGGGGATCATGGACGCGAACAGAGCGTTCTCCTTTAGCATCACCATGTTTCGAATGATCAGCGCGGCTTCGTTGATCATGTTGAGGGCTTTGGCGTTCTCTTCTGGGAGCAGATCGTCCTCAATATCCAGGGTCTGAAGCGCGTGGATCTTCTCCAGCAAGTCCTTGGTGCCTGTCAAGCCGTTCAACATGTCCAGCTGAGCAAACTCCTCTTCAACGTATGAAATGTCCCATTTAACGTCAAAAAACAGCGACCCAACATCAATGACTTTCGCAATGAGCGCCTCGGCAAGTCCAGGGAATTGGTCGAAACGATACTTGTCGCCCCGCTCATGCGAAATCTTGACCAGATGATGCAATGCGTATGCCTCCTCTTCTGGTTCCTTCGAGCGCAGTGCGTGTAAGGCACGGATGTATATATTCGGCCCAGGAAAACCGGTTCCAGGTAACATCATACCTTTCAGTGGAACTGGTCTGTTCTTCCTGTTCACAATGTACTTCTTGCGCGAGGCAACGTATGCGTCCAGGTTGTTTGATGGGGTGATGACCTGCTTCAATGCAAGAGGGATGTTCGTTCGTGGTTCGTAGTTGGCAATGGCTGCAGCTGCTGCACTTGTGCCGTAGCCATTGAGTCCAGGCGAATTCATATGACCTGTCGACTGGCGTGTCTGTCTCGTGTTGCTTTCCGGCTGGAAGAGAACGCGCTGTGGCGGTGCATGGCGTAATGATCTTGTAGCCCGCCCGGTGCTCCCGGGATCATCTACATCCATCCTGTCAGCGTTTGGTGTTCTCTTGACGTCAGCGTCTTCGTCTGAGTCGTCCGAGTCGCCAGTTTTCACTCTCTCAGTCTCGCGACTGCCACGGTAGAAGTTCTCAGTGGTCCTGTTCAGCAGGTCTCCTCCCTTCGCTGTGATGTCCTCAAGGATTTCCTTTGGTGGTGGTTCGCGCTTATGTATCGTCGATATCTCGTACGCTCTGAGACACTAGTTAGCAACTGGGGCGCGTAGCGGTGGTGGAATGCGCACGCTAGGTTCTTGTAATATGCTGTCTTGATCAGGAATGCTTGGGTCGTGATCTGGCTGGCGGAGCTGTCTTGCAGAAAGTCTGCTGCCAATCTCCTCCATGCAAGCTTGTTATTCTTGGTGTCGGAGACCTTGTCGTAACCTCCTTCATCATTCACGCGCTTGAACAGGCGTAGTAGATCGACGTGTTGATTGGCAACCTTAGGCTCGCGGTCGAGAGTCGTCCTGCGCATGACATCAGTATATGCGCAATGCGACAATACATAACCTGGAGACCCACCCTCTTTTGTCGTGATATGCCTGCAGCTCCTCGATAAACTTGTCGTACTCCTCGGTGCGCTCAATTGAGGGCTCTCTCGGTTTGCTGGGCGCCATGTTGCAGTGCGCGCATCAATTATGGTCTCCTGCGATTCAAGTCGTAGTGCATGCACAGGTGGAGCGGTGTATCTGGCGCAGGCGCGGTGGTGACGGTAAATGTCGCGGCGCGTTCGGTTCGCGATGCTAATGAACATCAGAGCTCCAGTTCCACTATCGCGCCGAAACGCATGGCGCCAAACAGATCACGTGATTTGCGACCATCGCTCCTTCCTTTCGTCTCGACTCTTCCCTCACCTCAACAAGCCACCCTGACCATCGTTACCAGAGCAGCAAGACGCTTGTCTGACCGCGTTCTACTCAATGCTATTGATCTTTCACTGACGCTGCAGCTTGCTCAGTAGGCGCTATGATCTCGACGCACCTAGCGAAGCTGTCGACTGCACAGGATGCTTTTCCAGACGAGCAGAGTTTCCAGTGGAAGCACGAAACTAACAACCTCACATTTGTGATTGACTCATACCAGCAAGGTGGCTCAACAATGCAGTTGCTGAAGGTGGTGCAGGGTACCCAGGTCCGAGTAAGAGCTGCAGTCAGCCCTCACCATGTCACCTCGAAACCTGACGCGTTATTCGAGCCTTTTATGACAACTAACACACTCTTACAGGAGCAGATTAATCTCGAACACCTCATCAATGACGCACAGGATCTCACTAAGAGCATGCAGCGGCGCGGTATTGAGATGAAGGCTGATCAACTACCTATATCCGCCATTATTCGCTGTCCTCTACTCGCGATTCGATGGCAGTTGCCCAACCAGAAGGTGAAGAAAACCCCAGCTTCCTGCGTGCTCGACTCATAACTGATACAGATCCGTCGACTTCAAATCCGTTTCAAGACAAATGAGGATTTCGATCATGTATACACTCACTTGCATCATCTTGGCTTGTTCATGGCAGCCCCTATGCCTAAAGACCGCGGCTCAGCTGCCCATTCAGATCAATCGCGACCCAGCACTCAGCCTTCAGTAGTGACAGTGCGTACGGAATACGAACGCCCAGGTCCTTCCTGCCCTCCCTCAAGGCTGTCGGAGATCTCAAGCCGACCTTATACTGCAGTGCCAGCCCCGACAGTGGTGAAATCTCATATCCAAGAAGCCGCCCACGCACGTCCGAACTCAGCTTTCCCAAGTTCTAGTCTCATGTACTCAGACCCGCTTACACCTCCAGTACATTTTCGTCGACCAGACTCTGCTTTGGTTACTTCACCAGATCAGCCCACCAGCTTTCAACCCCGCGATCAAGCAGTTGCGACTATCGAGGATCATGACCTGGCTTCCACACGACCTGAAACCGCTCTGCTATACGATCGCCCAGATACTGCGGAGCTTCCACCTCGTCGAGAACTTCCTTTCCGACGCGATTCTCTACCCCCCTCATCCGGGAGTGACAACCACCGTCCTGATAGCCGACCATCGACAGGCGTGATGGGTCCACCACCATTGCCGACCCGGGTCAGTGACTTGAGACCTTCTTCTGCTCGCACTGCTAGTTTAGAGAGCGAGCTGCCACCATTGCGACAGCCAACCATCATGACTGACACCGGAAAGAAGACCTCTGCTCAGCAACGACCCCGAACGCCAATACTACCTTCCAGAAGCCACTCCAAGCCAGCACAAACTCCGACTTTCTTTGAAGAGCAGGCCAGCTTCGCACCAGCCTTGTCCTCTCCCCAGGCATATCCTGCCCCTGCTCCTACAAGTCCTTTGGCGACACGACCCCTGAGCGCACTGAATAGCGGCGCCGAGAACCGACTTGGGTCTGCATCGCCGGGTGTCTTTGCAAGCCCTCCTGCTTCAGCAAACCGTGGTCGCACGGACCGTCCCATCGCACTGCCGCACTCTCATGACGCTGAAAACATACTGAAAGCCTACGCAATGCAGAGCGACGATGGACGAAAGGCTGCTCTGAATGGCTTCATCTTCAAGAGTCTTGATGATAAAAACTTCCTAACACTGGTGGAAGATATGGAGACGAATTGGGCTCTAATTGGCCTTGGAACCTGGTGACAATACAATCACGCCATGACTATGTAGAAGGTGGTGAAGGAGGGATCTGAGATTTCGAAACATGTGGTGGGCTAAAAGCATCGTGATTTTCCGCATCGTTGTTCAACTTACAGCAATGTTGCAGCAATGTACAACTCTGGCGCGTACAAGCCTCTCTATCGTTACAAGACTATCCCAACATTTTAGACAGGCATGCAGTCTATGCATCGTATAATCAAGGTACTTGATGCGCCCATCGTTTCGTTTCCGCTGCACGTCATAGCTGCCGATTTACAGGGGCGCACAACACAGCACATCAGCGCATCAATTCCGCCTGCACATCCTCGTTTCCACTCGTCCACCCCAGTTGACACTCGACCCACTCTGGGCCGCAACTCCAACACATCAAAAAAGCTTGGGAAAGCTTATTCGCTCCCATACAAAGCTTATCCCGTTGATCCGGTGAAAGCGGCAAGTGCAAACAAGGTTCAGAGTTCAGGGTCCACCAAATGCGGCGCAAAGCGAGCTCCAGAGCACGGTGAGCGTCGCATGCAAGAAATTTGAAATCGCTGCGTTAAATTGCGCCTGAACCATGGAACGGTGGGGAAGTACTAGAGACGGCGACTTGCGTGCCACTGCGCGAGTCTGGACGAACCGGCAACATGACATCCGGTGTTGTTCATGATGGCAGGCGCGGGCGGTTCTGCCGTTTGATCCGAGTCTGGCGTGTGGCTGGTCCCCGTCTATCACCACCGGGCAGCATCGGAGCTGTGGCTAGTGTGTTGGACAAATCGCAAGCGCTTCTGAACAGTAGCATTGTCTGTGGCTAGTGCATCAAACGGTGAGC
The DNA here is from genome assembly GCA_004335245.1 of Didymella lethalis. Lineage (NCBI taxonomy): Eukaryota > Fungi > Ascomycota > Dothideomycetes > Pleosporales > Didymellaceae > Didymella > Didymella lethalis. Next base: position 37,335 of record SAUC01000177.1, read on the forward strand.
AGATGAGACGTGATGATTGTGGTAAGTGGCTGGAGGCCGTTGAGCCAATGAGTGAGATCAGGAAGGGGCTTAAGAATTGTTCGGTGTCTGTTGACGACGCGTGTGCAACTATCGATCGCTTCTTCGCCTAAGTACAAGAATTAAACAAGGGTATAAGCTCCCGGGAATGAAAGGCCCAGGACTGAGAGAAAGAAGCAGTCGCCTCGTTCGCCGCTCACAACTGAACAGGGGGTATACATCAAGCCCTCTTTTGCCTGCCAACAAAATGACCTTTCGTCTTGCGATGATCTGGCTTCATGTACTATATATAGGGCGCGCGTGTCGAAGCCTCGAAGCACAATTAGGTGTAGGATCTCATAATCCATAACAGCCTAGAGTACGTTAGAACAGTGAAACAGGAACGGCACTGATCAGGAGTTCGAGAGTGATGCCATGAAGTCGTCTTGCTTCAGTGCATTCGCGTCGAAATTATTCCCGTTCTTAGTGTCTGGTGATGACGCCGTCAACTGTTGTTGTGCGGCGGTGGCTGTTGCTTGCGCCAAGGCAGCGTCACTTGCCGCAGCCATTGCCGCTGAGAGATCGTTCTCAGCAGTTGCAAGTGACGACTCGTGATTTTGGGCTTGGGTTTGAGTGCCGTTGTTACCTCCACTGCTGACTGGCCGTACTTCAGTTCCTTCACGTTCACCGACGGCGGCTGCGGCGAGATGCTGCAGTCCGGCCATGTTGGGCTCCTGCGCGGAAGGTGTTTGATCCTGTACTGTGTTGGTCGGAGGTGCAGGCGCCAGCTTCTGGTGCAAGGTTTCGCGAATAGCCGCATCCCACCCAACATGGTCAATACTGCGGTGGATAATGTGTCCGTTGTTGAGCGCATCGCTCATCTCCTTCATGGCGGCGTGTGCTTCGACCTGAGTCTCAATCCTGTCAGAGAGCTCGACCAAAGAAGTTACGACCAGGCTCGCGCAAACATGGTGGACTGGCGTGATAGCTCCATTGGACAAGTTCCTCAACAGTTCCTTAGTAAGGCCAAGCAAGTCGGTTGAAGGTATGGTCTGAGAAGAGAGACGTCCAACGAAAACGCGCATGTATTGGTATGCAAGGTGAGGAGGTGAGTTGTCCGTCAGATCGGTAATATCAATCGACTCTCGGTAACCTGTTAGTTGACCATTGAGGTAGATCGAATCTGGCGAGGTAGCAGCTAGAGGCAGGGATGCAAATGGCGATGAAGGCTCTATGCCTGGTACGCTGCCCGCACGATTCACAGCAGCCACCTGGCCTACAATCCTGGCACCTCGAGCAAGATGATAGCCAAGATCGCCCAGTGCTGCGTAGTCATCACGGGATAGCGAGCCCGAGTGCAATGGTAGCATGATGTCCTTCGATCGACTCGAAGCATGGAAGCGATCCAAGATCATTGCCGTCCAAAAGACACGACGTGCGCCTTGGTAGGCATCTTGATCTTGCTCTTTCAACGTGTTCAAGATCCGAGTGTCGTTGAAGCCAGCCTCAGAAATGCACCCAGCGATCTGACCCAGCAGCTGTGACAGACTGCCTACTAGACCTGGTCCAGGCTTGTCTGAAGCTATCGCGAGCAACGACAAAGACTGGCAGTAGACTAAATTGTTGTAAAACTGCCGGGATGGATCCAGGTCATGGACTGTGAGCTTTGCTGCATCGACCGAAGCGAAGGTTTGATGCAAAAGTTGGGTCACACTTGCATCGATCTGTGGCAATGCCCTAGGTGCGAATGAACGAACACAGACGTCGAGGGAGAGAAAGAAAGCCTCTCGTAATTTTGGAGGACAATTCGTGAGACGATTGAGAGCGTTCGAGTCGTGCGGCAGTATTGGTAGTGTAGGGTGGATCAAGTTATAGTATCTGACGTTACATCAACGGACTATCCAAAGTATGTACCTTGGTTCGACTCACGCTTTTAGTGTGCCCTCGTTGGAGCCTGTGATCAGATTGCCAGCGAGGGTTACGTCGCCGAACGACGGACGACGATCGCCATTCAGTGGTGTTTCTTGATTCGTCAGCAGAGAGAGCATAGCATGCTCGAGCGGGTGGTTGTTACCGCGATCTTGACCGGACCAGCTAGACCGCGCAAAAGTATCTTGAAATTCTTCTGACATGCTATGTGTACGTTTACGATGAAATTGAGGCGGGTTCTGGATCTCTGCGAAGTTCTGCTCTGTGAGATTCGGGAGGTCAAATTGCTGGCCGTGCGGTTGCTGGATTTGATTTTCAAGAGAGTTGAGACGGTCTGCCAATTCTTTGATGTATCTGATGCCTGTCAGTTTGCTGCATTGTAGATCTTCAGATTGAGCAAATCCACCCTTTGCTTGGACCACGCTTCATAGGCTGTCTGCTGAACTGGCACCTGGCTCCAGTCCTCTTGCAGCTAGAACATGCTTCCGGACCATTCTCGCTAGTCGCGTCGCAGCGTATCTGCGATTTATAAGTATATTACCCCATGTCGTTCCGTCTTATCGTGCGCACCTTCTTGCGCCGGCATTCATCGCAGGCTCGAGACACCTTCGAACGTTTCCGATTAGGGTCATTAGGGTCAAATTGTTCGGTGTGCTCCCCCAAGCTCATAGCAACATGTGCCATCTGCTGCGGCGAGTGCATTGGTCGTTGCTGGGGTTGGAAATGCGGATGCGCGCCTTGCATGGGAGCCATTGGAGGTGGCTGCTGGTACTGGTGTTGCTGTGAGCCGGAATGCATGACTTGGTTGCTGAACTGCTGAAGTTTCTCTTGCAACTGCAAGTCAGGATCGGTCAGGTCCTGGTGTTGTTGTTGTTGTTGTTGCGCGGGTGGTGTGCCATTGTGACTGCCGTACGGGCCATGTCCTCCGCCCATCTGAGTATCCGGATCGCCGTAGTTCGAGGCCATTTTGCGCTCACTGCAATTGTCGATGCTCAGGCCGTCGTCGTACGCGAAAACTGAATGATCAGGGGCGATTGAGGGCTTTTGCGACGCGTGGACGCGTTATCGGTGTTCGGCGCGCGCGGCTGTCGTCAAGCTGATGATGTGTGAGGTGCCGAGGGAGTTTTGCGCTGCTTGGCGCTAGCGTCTTTTGGACACCACGAAGGGGACGACCCTTGACGGCTCACGATTATTGAAGCAAGTAGAGGCATAGTCGTTCTGGTTGTTGTCTTTCACCACCTTGTTGAAACGTGCCCGAGTAGCGATGCTCAGGCGTACGAGAGCTGGAGTGACGTTTGGTCGGACGGATTAACCCATCGTCCGACAAAACGATCGAGGAAAGATGCAATGTGCTTGGACATTGCTGCATGTGACTTTCGAAAGGAGAAAAGCAACACGGGAAAGGATGAACTGAGCAGTTTACCGGGTGCTGGCTAGTTGAGATCGAGCGCAGTCGAGGCAGAACGCATGCCTGTGAGCTCCAATCGTTGCGACGGCAAGCTTGGCCGTACATCGAACAAACCCCCCAGATTGACAGCTACTGATGCCAGAGAGGAGTGTAAATGCTTGTTCTGTTGAGGATGCCGTGGCTCTTGCTTATTGCTCGCAGCTTCGATGCAGGAGTTGCTCTTTGCGCAAATCTAACACGTTCGAATAGCGACCTACGTATTGCAAGACGTGTCCTGTCCTTACTTTCAGTGTCGTCTTGCGGACCTGCAATGTAATGACAATTCTATGATGCCAAATCTTGAGTTTGACTGTGCCTGAGGGACCGTTCTAGGCTGAGAAATCGAATCCAATACTCCACTGTCCAACCTCTTTGCCACCCTCACAGGCAAAGAGCAGCCTGAGACGATTCTCCAGTTCCACGTACGTGAGCCGGGTACACACTGACATCTGCCAGACTCTGGGCCTGTTCAACCAGCAACCAAGGAAGTATGAAGTGCGACAGTGCACCCAACGCTGCGGCACAGCCAACAAGCTAGCAACGACCACCTGCAGCATCGAACGAACACAAGGTCTGTGATCAGCAAACCTGAGGCTCACTAATCCACTATACACACCATCTGTATCAAGACGGGCATCTGGGGCTCAACGCGTGGAGAAGCGGATGGGGCGTTTCGAGCGTGAGCCAGCGCCAACAGTTTGCCCAGCGTTCCAACGAGCAGTAGCGTGAAGGTGGGGGCCGCAAGTTGCAGCCAGCCTGCAACCCACTCACGCTGGTTGCCGCGGCCAAAAGCGATGCTTCTGCTGGTAGTGCTCCGCACACTTTGGCGAGACGAAGAGCAAAAGGATCGAAGTATCGAATTATCGTACCTGAGAGCGCTGGTTCGCTATTCGACAGTTTGTCAATAAACTCGATGCTATAGCTGCACAAAGACTGTCTTCACTTGATTACTTGGCAACATTAGCTGTGCTCTCTGCGCAGCGACATGAATCGACAAAGCAAATTCTGAGGGTCGTGAAACACGCCGTGGACGACTTCACAAGTGCAACCGCAGGCCAGCCGCTCGCGCAGATGGCGCAGGACGGAAGCCTACCGCAGGCTGGTGCTCGACTCCCGAGGTCCCTCGAAGGACGCAGTCAGTCCCAGGTCAGCCCCAGTGTCAGCGTGGCTCACTCGCAAGGCGCGCGCGGCGAGTGACAAAGGTCGAATTTCGGCAGCAGGCAGCCAGCCAGCCGCGGTCGAGGGGACTACGTCGAACGGTCCAGCGTCCAGCGTCCAGCGGTGAGCCCGCGCTTGCGTCGCTGCACAGGGTTCGCGCCGCCGCTGGCTGATCCATCGAAGGTGCATATTTGAGCACGGACGAGGTGCCGATGCAGCTAAGCCTGGCCCACACATGGGCCGCCTGTAATTGGCCTGCCGCCAGTCGGCTGCCCTCTTCTTGAGAGGCTGCCCTCGTCGCTCTCCTCCTCTCTCATCACTCCAACTCGGCAACTCCACAGACTGGTGTTTTGGCGGTCTCTTCAGGAACCACGCTCCACGCTTTCGGCCAGCGCCTCTTGCGCTCGGTTCCCCCTTGAACATCATATCCTCCTCTCTCCACTCTCCACTCTGTCGTCCTCGGTCCTCTTCCGGCGTTCACGGTCCCGTCAACCCAGCCCAGCCCGGCGTGTTTCTCTCCATTGATCACGATACCCCACTGCTATTGATTTGACTGCTTTCGATACTCTTCTTCTCACCTGTATCTTTACCACCGACCAGCAGTGTCTCCTGCGACGCCGTTGGTCTTTGCTTCATTTCCGTCGGTGCTCGTGGCCCTGGGTCCCTCACCGCGCAGCTGCTCTCAGCCCGCTCTCACGACTGCAAACGGCCGTCAACAACCCGGAATGCCTGTCATCGATGGCGAGAAATGGGCTTGCTCGTCCTGCATCAAAGGTCACCGAGTGAGCGGCTGCACCCACAATGGTATACTACTCCTCGGCACCCAGTAGCATCGATGATTGTATGGAGAAACATGGGCTAAAACTATGTTTCGCAGATCGGGAACTCCACCACATTAACCCTAAGGGTCGCCCCGTCAAGCAATGCGAGCACTGTCGCGGCGCACGCAAGTCCAAGTCTCATCACGCCAAGTGCGACTGTGGCGACAAGAAAGACAAGGACAAGCACAAAGACAAGGGCGACGCGAAGGGTGAGATTATGCCAGGCGCACTTAGTCGTGTCAACTCTAACAACGGTCCAGCTCACGCCAGCGGCTGTCAGTGCCACTCTGGCGGCAAGTGTATATGCGGTACCATCAAGGAGGAGCCTCTTGATTTGAAGATCGACACTGGTCATCAGACACTCCACGAGGCTCGCGCGAAGCCAAAGCTCACGACAGCACAATCCGAGAGTCATCTGACGGTCTTTGCGAACGGGCATCACAAGCCTTGTCATCGTAGCAACAACACTGCCCATGTGTCTGGCATGCCGTACAAGATCCCACGCCCGCACACACTCCACGGTCACTCGTCATTCTCTGCATTGGCCAGAAACGACAACAATTACAATGTCAAGCCAGAGACGTCAGCTCCAGCCTCACGCTCCATGGACACGTTGTCTCTCTCGAACCCCGATTTCTATGCCTTCCTTGGGAACGGCCAACGCCCCAACGCTCTGCCCATGACGACTATGGCAGGAAGTCTTGATACCATCAACTTCCAAGATTCGTTCTTCAATAATCAGAACGGTGCCTTTGGTGTCCCTGAGAGCAGCAACTCTCCTGATAGCAACGCGAGCGACAATTTCTCGACCCAGCAGTGGCCATGGACGACGACGACTGGCACTCCGGTCAACTACAACTTCGACTTTGGTGGTCTCTCGACTTCCCCGTCACAAGAGTGCCTGTCCAACCTTGACAACCAATGGTCAATCCCTTCTGCTGGCTTCGACCCCATCTGGTCTGCCGGGGACCTTCCTCTGGATCCTAGCAAGCTTAACGACAGCTTGGCGCAACCGATCTCACTCAGTGGGGAATCGAAGCAGAGCGGTCCTGGTCTCACTGTTGCCTCTTCTGTTCACTCGGAAATTGGAGAGCCGAACCCATTCGCAGATATGGATTTTAACAAGGCCCCCCAGTCAGCTGCGAGCGAGTCCCTCTTCTGGGAAGATCAGCCTGTCTACCGCTTCAGTACTGCCATGCCAACTGAGAGCCTTGCTGCTCCTATGTCGATACCTGTCACGACCATGTCCACTAGCCAAGCTTTCGAGTCCGATTTCTCCAAAACCCAGAGTATCGCCCCTGCCGCCATGCCCACGACAAGCATGACTGACTTCGCCGACGCTGCCGCGATAGCCATTCCTGGCAGCTTCGACGATGTGGTTCCCAACGACCCTTGGCCTATGGAGCAGAATTTGATGGCTTTTGACAGCATGAACGCTTTTGATACTACCTACGCACAGAACTGGCTGTAGTAGGTCTAGGCCACGTCTTAGAGACGCCTGCGAGGGCACTGCGGCTTGTCACAGCTTCAGTCCCTTTGATGACGCCATGATTGATGACGGTACTGGTGCGCAGTGATACCTCTCGAGCCGATCCTTATTGCTACTTTCTCCTCAGCCTCTATGGCTTGTTTCAGATTCCCGGTCGCCTGTGTATATTTCTATAGACCTGGCCCGAACTCTTTTTTCCATACTTGACTTCCTCAAGTATGTTTCGTTACGTTGCTCGTACTCTGGCTCAAGCGCATTCGTATATACACGAGGGATCTGGGTGGTGTTTTCAAGAGTTGATTGCATTGGTTGCGCAAAAACTATAGACCATGGTTTAGGCGTTGTAGCAATGTTGAGGCTACATCATACTACAGAAATAAAAAGAAACACAATACCTATCACTGCCTCACTTTGCGCATTCATCACTTGTTCGTCCTAACTCACTTCACCTGCGACATCTGTCAACGCAGCTAGCGTTGCAAATCCGCCGAACCCTGCACTGCACGCTAAGTGACGTCTTGCTGCCGCAGGGTCACCCACCGTCGACCAATACAAATGTGGCCCACTCTCTGCGCGCTGCATGAAAGAGATTTCGCTGGTTTTGATTCGCAGGGTCGTATTCCACCAGCAGAACTAGACCTGCACGATCCTGGGTGGCAGGAGGGTGGACCCGTGCGGCGTGCTGGAGGGTACCATCTCCCCACGCTTAGTACTTACGAGCCACCGAGCTTTTTGTTTGTGTGCGACCACGCTGCGATGCTTGTGTGCTTTTTGCGGCATGTGCGCGGGCTGAAGACAGCTGACCAGCCACACTTGCGCGACCACACGATGTAATCTTTTATGATGGAGCCCGTGGATACGCTAAGCAGCGCTGGCCGCGGTTGTCGCTGTCGATCATCGAGAGTGACAGTTTCTTGTTCCTGATGACCGCCGGCAGCTAGCTCGATGAGATCAGCGACTCCACGATGTCAGTCGAGGCGGCAGCAGGTTTTCGGTGGCGCCTCTTCGCTCACAGCGGCACTCAAAGGAACAAAGTAAGGTGAGAATGTGAGCATCCCGCGCCCAGAGCACAGCCTCCTCTCCTTGGCTTCGAGTAACGCAAAACTCGCAGCAGGCCGACAATGAGATGCAGCCAACCTCTCTCGGAAGCTCAAAGCGCTGGCCAATAGGGCGCAAGACCGCTGCTTTTCCTCTTCTTCCATGAGGAATTCACAAATGTCTCACGCCTTGCTCGACTCGATATAAAGCAGCAATATCCCCACTTCACACCCTCCTTCGCTGCCATGCGACCAGCAATTTTCATGACTTCTGATAACCTCGAAATGGTGTCGTTGTAGGAACCGTTCCTGAAGGTCCAATGGCAAATATCGCTCATGCGGCAGGATTGCCTTGGCGACTTCCCGAACTGGATGTGCAGATGTACCGAGGAAGGACGTCTTATAGCACCGCTGGTCAGAAGGTACATCCTTCTGCATGCCTGCGAGCATGCTACATTGCAAGAAGAGCAATCCCAGACCACACCCGTGGTTTCAACCGGGATCCTCATCCCATCACGTTGCGCACGAGCAATCGCAGGCAAGGCCAGCGAAACATTCAGCATCGGATGTCCACGCGCGTCTGCATAGCAGACAGGAGTAGCATGTCCAAACGACAGCCGCGTGCGTACCAGGTTCCTCATCCCGCTTCATCGTCCACGTCTCACGGTCATTCGCACTATTGCTCGCATCGATTTTCTTCCCGTCTTTGTGCTCCAGTACGATCCAGGCCTGTCTGTGATGTGCAGTGTATCTTACAGATGGATTGTCCCAGCGTGTATCGATCCTAACGGCTCCAGCCACAGCAACAGATTACGAGAGTCGATCGTCTATGTATGGCCCACATCATGCAGGCGCGATTCATGTTGCAGCATTCGGAAATTTACATGCCTGTCGCGTTGATGAACCATGATCAAGAAATCGATGGATGGCGGAGCGCGCTCGGTCATGCAACAACCGTTTGTGTTTACAAGACGCACGCTTTCCCGTGTACGAGATGATCGATCGGGTGTGAACAATTCACTTCAAGCTAATTCATGTGCTGATAGGTGAGTCCTCTGAGTTTATGTAATGAAGATAAACTATCTCGTCATCTCAGATGTGTCTCCATTCCAAGACGTACTTGGCCTACGAATCCTTCGATTCGTCCTGTGAGTACAGCGGAAATCAGTACAATACCGTGCGCGTCCCACAGTAAAGTGGGATTTCCTTACAGTTCGCAATCACTAGTATCAGGCCTGCCGGTCTGTGATCTCAGCAGGACCAGTGGCTGCGAAGTTGCTTTTCACGATATCGATCTTGTCGTGGGCTCACTACAGGCAGAACGGCAATTACGCGACAGTCAAGCGCCTGCTGTTTGATTGGTGGAACCTTCGCTCAAGATCTTTCCACCATGGATGCAGCAACCTCAAGACACTTCGTAAAATTCTGCGGTTTGCTTGTCACCCATACGAAAGCTGGAAGCAACGATGATGTGAGCTGATTGAAGCAGACAACAAGTCTCTAAGAAAAAGCGTCAGAGAAGCTCGATGGCCTTTCGACGGGTGTTGATGAGCTTTCATCCGCTCCAACAAGCGTGAGCTTGCAACACTACAATCGCTGCAACATCGCCATAAGATATTAAATGGTCATGAAGGAGTAAAAAGTTGTTATAAAGATGCCGTCAGTTCCACGACCCCGGGGATGATGGCTATTACCGTCGCGGCTAAAGCCTCTTCGGCAACGGTCCGCGGCGTCTGAATCTTCAAAAGCACGCAACGCCCCCACAGGGTAATGCAGAGCGAAATTAGATTCACATCAATTCTCAGGGCCTTCCTCAATCTATCTGTGAAGATGGATGATGGATTCAAGAAGGCGGATGAGATTGTAACAAAAGACAATGAGGTCGATGATGTTGAGAAAAGCGCAGATGTACAGGTCCATCAAAACGGAACGGAGGCCGTTAGGACGCAAACTAGGGCCTCAGAGCCTGAACTGCCGTTCTCAAAGGCGAGGACTTTGGCATTGGTGGCTACTGTTGCTGCGGCGCCGTTCTTGAGTGTGAGTGTCTGGCTGAGGTGACCGACAGCCAGTAATGATAATAACTGATATATTACAAACAGACAATGGCGGTTCAGGCTTCTGTCATCATTCTGCCGACCATCGGTGAAGCACTTGATATACCAACAAGTCGACAACAATGGATTGTGTCGGCGTACAACCTTACCTTTGGCTGTTTCCTGGTGTGTACAGAATGTCCCCTTGGATGAAGAGCCAGTTGACAGAGACGTAGTTACTGTGGGGCAGATTGGCAGATGTGTATGGACGCCGACTCATTTTCATCTGGGGGTCGGTCTTTTTCACAATCACATCCATCATACCTCCTTTCATCACCAACGAAATTGGCTTCGACATCATGCGAGGTCTTCAGGGTCTGGCCGCCGCCGCCATGGCGCCGACTGCTTTAGGTATCCTAGGTGTGACTTTTCCACCAAGTCGTATGAAGGATATTGCCTTTGGATGCTTCGGCGCTGGTGCTCCTCTAGGTGGGATTTTCGGTAATATCTTCGTGAGTTCAATCTATCACCCGAGAGACCATCAAGTTGAGCATTAACCGTTTACAGGGCGGTGTTGTCGCTGAGTACCTCAACTGGAAATGGGTATTCTGGATTTTCGGCATGGTATCCGCCATCTCCACAATCACTAGCTTCTTTGTCATCCCGCTACCTCCTCCGCTGCCCGAGCCCACTACGCGGAACACTGTGGACTGGATCGGAGGCACGCTCATAACCATCGGGCTGATCATGCTGCTCTTTGCGCTCTCGGAAGGCAACGTCGTCGGCTGGCGCACACCATGGGTGCCCAGTCTAATCATCGTCTCACTGCTCATCATCCTAGCGTTCGGATTCTGGCAACACCACCTCGAAACAAGAACCGAGAAACGACCGCTCATGAAGATGTCAATCTTTGCAAACCGGAAATTCACATGGGCAAACGTGCTAATGGGCCTGTTCTTCTCCTCGTTCAACAACTACCTCATCTTCGCGACCTACTGGTTCCAGGACTTCCAAGGCTTGAGCGTCATCCAAACAACACTCCGCTTCATCCCAAACGGCGTAACAGGCATCATAGTCGCAACAATCACAGGCTTCCTCCTCTCGCACGTCCGCGGCGATTACATCCTCATCTTCAGCACCTTCGCAGTCAGCATGTCGAGCCTTCTCTTCGCCATCCCGATCCCAGAGAACACAACGTACTGGGCATACGGATTCCCCGCTATGGTGTTTTGCGTATGCGGCGCAGATACGATTTTCCCCGTGTTGACGCTGTTCGTGGCCAAGACGCTTCCCCCCGAGGATGCCTCGCTGGGCGGCGCGTTGATCACGGCGGTTGGGCAGATTGGTCGCGCGATTGGGCTTGCGCTTGCTACGGCGGTGCAGACGGCGATTGTCGCGAGGGAAATGGGTGTTGGTGTTGATCGGGTTGGCGAGGAAGGGCATGGGTTGCGGGCTTGGGATCCGGCGCTGAAGATTGGGATACGAGGGACGGCGTGGTTCAATTTTGGGGTGAGTGTTTTTTCGCTGTTCATCGTCCTGGTTTTTATTAGAGGGATTGGGATTGTTGGTGGGAAGAGATAGTATGGGCAAAGACACCAATGTCACCCTTTTTTGGCAACGAATCATTCTGAATCTCATATTAGTGAGAACGAGTCGCCTTAAACGGGCTTCTTGTGGCCCTTCCTCAGTAGTAAGTCTGTTCTGCCCAGTCCGTAACAAGAGCTCTCAAGTGTCACGTTCAAGGTGGGCCCACTCTTTCCCATGCCAGTACTTTATTAATGGTCAAGGCTGAACGACAGACCGGTTGCCTCAAGCTCGTAGTAGCAAAGGCGACCCGGACCACAGTCTTTCGACATAGCTCGTAGGCATTACCTGCTCTGTCACTCCGACCAAACATTCAACAAGGTACGGCTGATAGTCGGGAGGAAATGAAAATGGTTTCTCGCACGCGAAGTGGTTCGTACTAGGGTAGACAGACGCGATGCATGTCAAGGCCGACTCCCTAGTCCAAGATTCTGCCTCTTTGATTCACGCAATAAACGCAGAGTGAGTTTCTTGCCACTGGATCAAGTATCCGCGTGCATGAAACGGTGTTTACAGGGTAAGTCTGCTTCAGGAGGAAGTCAAAGTCAGATTCAACCTCAAAACCAGATCCACCACCCCAGTCTCGCACAATCCTTACCCATCGCACCCCGCACCCAAGACTCCCCCCCTCACAACCTCCCCCTCTCCGGCCAAACCCTCATAATACTCTGCTGACTCATCGTCGCCACCGCCCCGGCCGCCGGAGGCGCGCGGCCGCGGGCGCGGGCCGGGGGGGGGGGGGGGGGGGGGGGGGGGGGGGGGGGGGGGGGGGGGGGGGGGGGGG
>SAUC01000178.1:0-45663 GCA_004335245.1 Didymella lethalis
ATCGCACTAAGCACTAATTAAACTGATTAATGCTAAGACCCGTGCTCAGTGTCACGTGATCCCTAGGGACTGTGACCCTAAGTCTGCTTCCTTCTGTAAAACTTCTTACATGGGTTCTACTGTGCTGCAGCTGTGCAGTACTGGCTTGTAATTGTTGTTGCCCTGTCCGTGTTCTTTGGGATCGTAACAGTAGCTATCTATCTAGTAGTAAAAGTCTTACTAGATTAGCGTTCTAGGGTTAGTAGGTTGTAATAATAAGATATAGAATACTAGGTAGATCTTGATATCTCTCGGCAGCGTTAGTTAATAGTTAACTAGGCTAATCTATTTAGAAATAAAAAATAGTCTAACTTTAACCTTATCTAGTTTTTTTATTAGTTGCTATATATATATGTTGTTAGAAGCTAGCTGCTAAGGGCAATACATTAAAGTAAATTAAAAAAACCAAGTCATAAGAGACTTTTATATAAAGGTTATACTTTTTTAATAGCCTCTACATTAAAGATCTTGTCCTAAACTAGGGGTTAGAGTTTTCTATAATCTCTATGTAAGGAGCTAGCCGCTGAGGGCAATATGCAAGAGTAAATCAAATGAATTAAGTAACGAGAGACTCCTGTGCAGAGGTTGTGCTCCTTTTATAACCTCCGCGTCAGAGATCCCATCCCAAACCGGAGGTCAGAGTTTTCCCCAATCTCCGCATTGAAGGTCTGGCGTTGTTCGGAGGTCGGCCATAGAGCGGTGTGTCGCAGGTCGGCCGAGGGGCGGAGAGCACCCGAGGCGCTGAGCTCCGGGCCTAGCCCGTTACACTCTACTATAGAGGTTAGGTATTATATAGAGATCAGCTATAGAGTAGTATATTAGAGGCTAGTTAAGGGGTAGAGAGTACCTAAAGTACTAAGCTCTAGGCCTAGCCTATTGTAACTAAATTAGAAGAAGTATATATTAACTCTTATAGTAAGCTAACTAGAGACTCTTCATAGTCTCTAATAAGTATTATAAAGTAAAATTAACTTTCTATAGCTTCTATAGAAAGTTAGCTAGTAGCTTTATAAAGTAATACTTATAGTCTCTTTTATAATAGAAAGCGCTTTAGGGCTAGATAAGTCAACTTATATAATCTAGAGGGTAGTTATATCCCAAGTAAAGTGTCTAGTTCTAGCTTCTCTAAGCTAGGCTACTTTCTATAACTTTACTTTTCTACTATACCAGGCTTCTAACTCTTATAACTTCTAGTCTAACTTATTCTCTTCTAGAGTTTTATAGGCTAGTTTAGGTAGAGGTAGAGCTTTATATAATATATTGTCGCGCGGAAGAGCATCTGAACATGCGCCAAGGTGCGCCAAACCAAATGGATCGTGGCTTTGCGAGCGGGTCATGCCCAGCCAGAAGCTCGGAGGTCAGAGACACTCACGCACCAAGCGTCTTTGTTATATCCCACAAGCTTGGTTAAGCGAGGTCATGTGATATCAATATTCCCTTTGTATATAAACTAACTCTATGTACATAAGTATATAGACACTAATCAAATTAATCAATCACCTGAGTGTAGTCTCGCAAGCTCGTCACATATATTATCTAAGATAGTGCTTTAGGTTCCCCTTTATAAGGCTATTAGTACCTATTTATACTCTAGAGTAAACTCTTCTAGTAGAGGTTGCTATAGGGAACTCATTATTCTATACTACTATCTTCTCTTCTAAAGTAGAAGTAAATAGAATATTTGGACCTACACTATACAGATCCAGTTAAGAAGAGTATAATATATTAAATAATAGTATAGTTAGGTATAGTATCTATTTATAGACTATAGAATATTTGCTAAAGAGCTAGTAAACTATAAATATAGGATAATATACGTCTTCTATAACTAGTATACTAACCTACTAGGTTATAGTAGCTATTAGAGCTAATAGATTTCTTTTATATTCTACTTAACTAGATTAGTAATTCTATTAGCGCTATCTAGGTCTTCTCTTAGTGAGGAATATCTACTAGAAAACACCTATTTTTAGTAGATAAGCACACCTACTCTAAATATTATATTCTATAATATGTGTTCTATATAGGTCTAAATTTAGTAGTAATATACTAGTGGTAGATATAGTACTACTACTAGAATACTAAATTATATATTACTTTATAGAATAACGTGGTTCACAACTGAGCGAGCGCCCTAAGCGAGCAAGCACCCTAACACTAAATTACTAATATTAGCACTAAACATGTTATATCTTAATAACACAGCTCTTAAATACCCTATAATAAAGCAGATATTTAACTTACTCTTTTTAATATTAAATTATATCGCGTTAAAAGTGTAAAACGCGCTGCAGCAATATATAACATCCCCTGAATAACCCTAGGGCACTAACGCGCTAAAAGACCTGCCTAACACAACTGTAAGGCTAACTGCAGGCGCCTAACTAAGCTAGAAGAGCAGGCTGTAGTTTAGCATGTTCTTAAAGAGGACGCGCGAGGGTTTTTGCCTAGGAAGCTTAATGTTTAAGCTATAGCTAATAAACTACTACGTGACTAGGAAGGGGACCCTACTAGTAAGAACTAGGTTAATAACTTTATTAAGCAGACTCCTAAGCTCTGTAAGCGCTAGAGCTATCCCTATAATTACTAATAAGCTGCCTATAAGGACTTAGCAGCTATACAGCGCTAGTTTAATCTAGTTAAGGCAACAAAGTAGAAGTAGGGTATTGTGGACAATAACAAGTATAACTTTAATAAAACTGGCTTTATAATAGGTAAGATTTTATAATAGTTAGTTATTATAAGCTTAGAGGGATACAGTAAAAAGAAGCAGATATAGCTAGGCAACTGTAAGTAGGTTACTGTAATCTAGGGCGTGGGCGTATTAGGTTGCTGGATACCACCCTTTATTATCTTTGCAGGTAAGGTTAAAATTGATAAGTAGTTATAAGACCTACCTGCTAACTAGATCCTTAAAACTAGTCCTAATAGCTAGACTAATAATTGCCTTAGCCTTTGCTAGTTAGAGCACTTTAATACCTATACAAAGGAGAGCACTATAGGTAGGTACTAACTGCTTATTATTAATAGCTACAAGAGCCACTACTCTGTGGAATTCTAAGATCTTTATAAGGAGAAGAATATTATCCTTCTCTGTATACCTGCACACTTATTGCACCTGTTACAGCCTCTTAATGTTGCCTACTTTTCGCTATTAAAGCGTTGGTATAGTAACGCTGTTTCAGCCTTAGCACGCAACTGCACTAACTATATTAGCAAAGAGCGCTTCCTACCTGTCTTTAAGACTGCTTTTTTACAGTCTTTTATAATAGAGAATATTTAAGCTAGTTTTAGAGGCGCTAGTCTAGTCCTACACAACCCACAGGCTGTGCTATTAAAGCTTAATGTGGTACTCTAGACGCCTGCACAGTCACCTTAATAAGAGGGTACCTAGGAGGCGCAGATACTACATAACACGCGTAAAATTAATACTTAAAGTACTCTTATTTAAAAGAGAGTAAGAGAGCGCTATAGTTCTTCTATAAATTCTCTTAATAAGTAGGTTACATAGTTAAGTAAGGGGGCTTAGTAAATAGCGCATAAGATAAGCCTAATAATAGAGCAAATAGCTACTCTTTAACAGAGCCTAGACAAATTAAACAAGCGTAAGAGCTGTAAGCAGCAGTATATTTAGACAGATAAGACCCTTATAGTAGGTAAGATGCGAGAGGTATTAGCTAAACAGGCAGGTAGCAGCTATAGTGATGGGGAGAGTGCGTCAAAGAAGGTACGGAAGGAGAGGCAGTGTGGGCGTTGCAAGGGCACTAGGTACAACGCCTGTACCTGCGCAGTAGAGATTAGTAGTTTAAGCAATAGCAGCAATTCTGACAATTAATTTAGTATATTGCAATAGTTTATTAACTGTAATAAGAGTGTGTAATAATGCGTTAAAGTTAGCGTGTTAGTGTTAGGGTGCTCGCTTGCTTAGGGTGCTCGCTTGCTTAGGGTGCTCGCTTGGTTGTGAACCACGTTATAACTAAAAATAAGGTAACGTACATCACAGGCAAGTGCATCACTAAGCAAGTGCATTACTTTTGCCAAGACCCCACTAAAACTACCCACATTATGGCCTAGAACACCACAAATTAGCCCTATATAAGACAAAATAAGCTGTAATATTACTTAGAGACCTCTTCTGCTCTATTCTTGCACATTTGCGCGTTATGCCTACTCTCTCTGCACTGTCTACAGCGTTGTTAGGATAGTTCACCTCCTTTAGCACGCACCTGCGTCTTCCTCTTCTTTCTATTACTATGCGCACTAAACTCTGACAGAGTAGTTAACTGCTAGCCCTCTCTAACTGTGAGGCTTCCCTCTGTCTGGATATGCCTTCTTTTGCGTGATCTACGTTCTATAGCAGCTGCTAGAGCTGCGTGAAGCGCAGTGTTCTCCTGTTGTGCTAACGCCAGCTTGTGCGCAATAATTACTGCCCCCTTTAACACCTTCTTAAACACTTCTACTATAGAGGTTAGTAAGCTATCTATATGCCTCTAAATCCTCTTCTTTATAAGCGTTAATTACAACCTAAATTCTAGGGTATTACTAGAGGTTTACAACTGCTAGAGCAGGCTGTTTAAGGGGAGTGGTGGTGATAGGGTGCGCAGCCTCACATTCAGGGTCAATATAACGCGATCTGGGGCAAAGGGAGCCAATCTGGCCCCTCAGAACCCTCCCTAGATGTTGCTAGAGGTTATAGCTTTGTTATAAGCTACTATAAAGTATAGGAGGAACTCCTGCTTTGTAATATAGTTAATCTAGTTATGTATAAGCTAATTAATCTTATCCCTATACGCCTTCTTTAGAGGGCTAAAACAAGCCACATTAAGTAGCTGCAGGAGGTGCAATAAGTGCGCAGGCATATATAGACCTATAATCTTGTTATCCTTGCAGTATTACGTGAATTCTGTAGAGTTATAGCTCTTGTAGCTATTAATAATTAGCAATTAGTAGCTACTAATAGTGCGCGCCTTTATATGCCTATTAAAGTGCTTTAACTAGTTAAAACTAAGCTTATTAGTAGTCTAGCTGTTCTTAGAGACAGCAACAGTCTAATCCTAGGGCAGGTTATTGTCTTTATACCACTTAGACTAGTAGCAGCAGGCTTTAAAGATAATGTAGGGTGGAATAGCCCACCCTGTGGCATTAATGCCCTAGATGACCGTTACCCACTCGCGATTGCCTGGCTGGACTGCCTTTGCCTGTCCACAGGTCTCTGAAGCTGTAACAACTGCTCTAGAGCTTATCTGGCCTATTATGAAGCCTGTCTTGTTAAAGTTGTACGTGTTATTGTCCTAGATACTATACTTAGCTTTAGTATTAGCTATAAGGTGTTACGATCTCCGAGTTGCGAGGTACTGATAGGAAGCGGGGCACCACTAAGGATGACAACGTGTTACTGGTCACAGGACTCCAGGTTAACATCCCGCTAAGACGGACCTCTAGGGAGGCCACAACCTCTAGGGAGGCTATAACCTCTAGGATGCTACAAATCTTGGGATAACCTCTATTACCTTTACTATATAGTCTAGCAGGAACATAACTCTTACAGTTTGTGTTTAACTTTAGTTAATTAAGTACTTCTTAGAATCTTAACCCTAATAATAATAAGCTGTATTGCATGTTACTTATACCTTTGTTACCCTAAGCTGTTATATTAGACTTTGTCTAGATGCAGTTTACCTTACTATTCTAGAACTAGTACTTATCCCTAAGACCTAACAGAACTAGTATTATATTAGACTCTGTCTAGGTACAACTTTAACACTTTAAACACCCCTAAGATAAGTACTACCTTAGGAACACATGCTACCCCTAGTAGCTCTTACTTAAACAATACAGATATAACTAACGCTAGCGCTATAACTAACAGCGTTATAAATATTAATAAGCCTAACCTCTATTATAGAGAGCGTGCTAAGTTAGACAACTAGCTTATGCAATAGGACCTCTTCTTTATGTTTTAAGGAGGAAAGGTACCTAAGGAAAAGCAAGTCACCCTTGTATTAAGCTACATGTGTAGACCTGCTTCTAAATAGATTAAACCCTTTATCTAACAGTGCAACTAGGGGGATACCCCTAATAAAGTAGATAAATAGGTTAGGGACTTTAATAATTTTAAAGAAAAGATTAAGCCTATCTTTAGAGTTTCTAACAAACCTATAATTACGCAACGCAAGATTCAGCGCGTACGCTAGACTAGATTAGCTGCTAACTACGCTGCAGAATTCCAACAGCTGGCTGCTAACACTGACTAGGACAACACTGCGCTAATAACTATGTTTAGGTAAGGTCTTAAGCTGTTAGTTAAAACAGAACTAATGCGCACTAGCGCTAGCACTAATAGCTTAACTAACCTTATTAACACTATAATTAATATTAATGTTAAGCTCTATAAACTACAGCAGGAGCTTTAGGATGATCTACATGCGCGCGTACTCTTAACTAAGAAACGCTTACTACTACACAGCCTATAGCGCAATAATAACCCTAATCACGGACAACGCAGAGGCTATCACTAACCTAATTCTGGCTAACTACGCGTCTATAACAACACGCGGAGTGGATACTATAGACCTGCGCCTATAGACCTATCTAACCTTAACAAAGGACCTGATAGGTAGAACAAGAAGGAGCAGGGAAGGGGCAGCAAGCTAGACAAGTCCTGGGTAACTTGTTATAGTTGTGGCAAGCAAGGCTACTTTGCTTGCAACTATTATATAAAGAATAAGGTAGTTTAGTAGCTTAACATACTAGCTACTAGTGCTAGTAAGATTAGTAAAGAATAGGAAGTTCTTACTAAAGACATAGGACGTCTTATAGAAGACAAGGGTACTAAATATCCTAATAGCAAAGGCTCTAAGGACAGCGTAGCGGAATACGCCGGCGCCTACGATAGAGCCCCCACGCCCTATAGAGAGGCAGGATCACTGACCTACTATCGCTAGACAATAAGGAGATATGAATATTAGGCAGATAAGTCTAATTGCAAGTTTAAAGCACATATTACTTGCAATAAGGCGCATTATAAAGAGCGCTACCCTAAAACTTAGGATATTACTATAATACCTACGCAGGACCCCCTAGAAACTAGGAAGTAGCTAGAGAAGGTCCTTAAGGGCTACAAGGACTAAGGGACATAAACTAACAACATTAGCCTTAAGCTAGGTTTTAAGACATACTGCAAAAATGCTCTTGTTATAATCTATAACATCCTTGAAATAGAAGATAAATAGGCACATAAATAGATCTAGGAGTAGGCAGAAGATAACTACGCTACTAGGGAAGAACTTAACTAAGAGAATAAGGATTAGAGAGGGCGCTACAAGCCTGACTTCAGTTGCAAACTAATCCAGATCCGGAACCCTAGACCTATGTATACTCTAGACTACAGAAACAAGAAGCATAGGGTGCTTTCTTAGACAGCATACGCATCTAATTACTGCACAGTGCACTACAGCAATAAGCTGGCTGCAGGATAGTTTCCTACTAGCCCTAAGACGTATTACAGATACTAGTATAAGTGCAAGAATAATTTCTGCAAGACGCATCTCTAGGACAAATAAAGTAAGTAACACTTCCTAGGAGAGGCTAACGCACAAGCCTTGTTTACTAAGTACCTTATTATTAACAGGCAATACTATAGCATAAGCTGGCATTACTGCCTAAATAATAACTGCACTACACATGCACAGGAGAAGGAGCGTAATAGCTACAAGCCAGATAAGCCTTTTTTAGGGCAGCGCCTAAGAGCGCTAGGGATTAATCTATTAATAACGTTAGTACTAATCACCTTATTAAACTTATAGTCCTTATAAGGGACGTGGAGTTAAAGGCATTATTAGACTTAGGAGCTTAGGGAAACTACATATCCCTTAGAGTAGTGGAACAAGCTAGGCTCACACTATAGTACAAGACAAATCTGTACCCTTTATAAGTAGCTAATAGAGAACTAATGCTAGGGGAAGAAATAGTTACACTTAAAGTTTAAGGTGCGCCCCTATAACTACAGAGCTATAAAGAGAAGCTAGACCTAGATATCCTTAGGACAGCCGCCTATAATGTCATATTAGGACTGCTATAGTTAAGGAAGCACAACCTACAGATAGATTAGGCAAAGAGAACGCTTTAATTTAATAGGTGTAGATGCGGCACTACTACACGCTATCCTATATAGCCTACGCTAGAGCTAGTAGATAAGAAGGAGATTAATAACATCTCTTTAACACATAAGACGCGCTAAGTTAGAGCAGTTAATTGTGCAGACTAAAAGAAGAGCCCCTCTGCAACAATTACAGAGACTAAGAGTGCACCTCTAGCTATACTAGATGTGTATAGACAGTACGCCTAGATGTTTAAAGAAGAGTTATCCGCAAAAGCACTACCTAAGTATTAATCTTAGGATTATGAGATTAAACTTAAGGAAGGGAAAGAACTACCCTTTAGGCTAATATACTAGTTATCTAAGAAGGAACTAGAGGTACTTTATAAGTATATTAAGGAGAACCTTGTAAAAGGATTTATTAGAAAGTCTAAATCCCTAGCAGGATTCCCTATTCTATTTATTATAAAGAAAGACAGCTTAATAAGACTATATGTTAACTATTACAAGCTTAATAAGATTACAGTTAAAAACTAATATCTGCTACCTAATATTACTAAGTTACAGGACTAGTTGCAAGGAGCAAAGTACTTTACCGCACTTAACTTACGCGGAGCGTACAACCTTATACGCATAAAAGAAGGCAAAGAATAGAAGACAGCATTTAGAACCTATTATAGATACTTTAAGTACATAGTTATACTATTTAGGCTGACTAATGCACTAGCAGTATACCAGGGCCTTATTAATAACGTGCTCTAAGCACACCTAGACATTACTGTGGTAGCATACCTTAATAATATCCTAGTGTTTAGTAAGACACTAGAAGAACATAAGGTCTATGTGCAATAAGTGTTAGACTGCTTAGCAAAAGCAGACCTTAGGCTAAAGCTAGAGAAGTGCAAGTAGCATAAGGAAGAAGTTAAATTCCTTAGCTATACTATAGGGAGATACGGAGTTAAGATAAGCAAGAAGAAGATCTAGGTTATAAAGGACTAGCTAACACCTACTATAGTTAAAGGAATCTAGGAGTTCCTTAGGTTTGTTAACTTTAACTAACGCTTTATTAAGGACTACTCCCTAAAAGCCTTACTGCTTATAGGGTTAATGCGGAAAAATACACCATTTAAGTAGGAAAAGGCGCAGGAAGACGCCTTCTAATCGCTTAAGCAAGCCTGCATAGAGCCACCCACATTAATTACGTTTGAGAGTGGGAAGCTAATGCGCCTTAAAACAGATGCCTTAGACTTAGCATTAGGAGCCTGCATCACACAGGAACGAAACGGACAGTGGCACCTAATTGCCTACTACTTAAGGAAGTTTATAGCACTAGAAGAAAACTATAATGTGCATAATAAAGAGCTTATAGCTATTATTAATGCACTACAGTATTAGAGAGTATACGCAGAGAGCTGCTTAGAACTTACTATCTACACAGATCACAAGAACTTAGTACACTTTACAATAACTAAGGTCCTAAACTAATAATAAGTCTACTAGTTAGAACTGCTTAGTTAGTATAAGTTTAAGATCCTGTACACGCTAGGAAAGGAAAATAGCAGAGCTAACGCACTTAGTCAACGCCACAACCTTACAGGAGAAAAGACAGTTAACGCATTTGCTATCCTAGGTAAGAACAAAGACAGATCTCTAGGACTATTATAGCAACTAAATCTGACAATGTTAATCTAACAAAACAAACAAGCACTATTAAAAGTACTAGAGGAACTAGAAGAAGAAGTCACTAGCAGTTATTACAATAACCTGCTGCACAGACACCCTAGTATTACGCGGATAATGGAACTCATTAAGAGACATTACAAATTCCTAAATATGCAAGATAAGGTTAGTAAGTTTATTAGAAATTGCGTAAGCTGTTAGTAAAACAAACACAGCACACACGCTAAGTACAGAGAAGCATAAGCAATAGAGCTACTAACAGCGCTATAGACGAACATTATAATGGATTTTGTCACCTAGCTACTAATCTCTAAGGATCCTGTGACAGGATATAACTACAACTTGATCTTTGTTGTAGTAGACAGATTTACCAAATACGCTAAGATAATACTGTTTAGACACAGCTACACAGTAGAATAACTAGCACATGTCTTTAAGGATTAGATTATCTGCTATTATAGAATACCTAAATTAATTATTAGTAATAGAGACAAGCTCTTTACGTCAAATTATTAGACTACGCTTCTAGCAGTGATAGGTACTAAGAAGAAGCTCTCCACAGCCTATCATCCGCAGACAGACAGACAGACTGAACAAGTAAACCAGACAATAGAAACGTACCTCCAGATTTACTGCAATTAGTAGCAGGACAACTGGGTTTTACTACTGCCTATAGCACAAATTGCATATAATAATAAACTTTTAGAAGTAACAGGCTACACGCTGTTCTTCGCAAACTACAGGAGACACCTAAACCTCTTTACTAGGTTATTAGACAGCAATATTTAGACAGAATTAGCAATTGCCTTAGTTAAAGCACTAAAGGAAGTACACTAGAAATTACTTAAAAACATTACTAAAGCTTAGTTATAGAGTATCTCTTATATTAATAAGAAATAAAAAACAGCGCCTCTGCTAAAGGAGGGGGATAAAGTATATCTCCTTATAAAGAACCTACGCACATAGTAACTAATAAAAAAAACTAGACAAGATTAAGGTTAGACTATTTTTTATTTCTAAACAGATTAGCCTAGTTAACTATTAACTTGCGCTACCTAAGGACGCGAAGATTCACCCAGTGTTCCACATCTCTCTGCTGGAACCTGCAGACGCCAGAACGCTAATCTAGAAAGACTTTCACTACTAGGCAGATAGCTAGGATAAGTAGGAAGTTAAGAAAATAATAAAATACTAAAAATAAGGACGCAACATTAAATATCTAGTTAAGTAGTTAGGATACCCAGACTTAGAGAACACGTAGGAACTAGAAGCAAACCTCACAAACTACTGCTAGTTGCTAGCGCAGTATTAAAATTCTGTGGCTAGCATGGTACAGAATCTATAGGGTTCCTAGTAAGGAAATTAACAAAGAGTTAGTTAGAGGAGGGACTAAGAAAGGGGTCATTAGCCTGTAACTAGCTAGGATTAGCCTAAGGATTAGAGACAAGGGGGCTAGTAGCAGTACTTGAACTTTCTGCCTCTTGCGCTTAGTCCTGCGCCTTTAGCAACGCTAAATCACAACGCGCAAATTAACGCTTATAACTCTTAAGCTCTAATAACTTATGCTTTGCGCAAGCTGTTGCCTCTTTAAAACAAGCAAGCTTAAGCTACTTCTCTTCTTTTTCCTTCTTAACTTTCTCCTACTCCTCTTTAGGAACAAACAAGCTACACTCCGCCTTTATAGAGATATAGCTAGCACATTAACTAGTAGCAGTATTAACAAAATACTAAAAGTTCTTTTCTTTACACCTTTTGCAACAAAACACTATCTCTAGCAAACGCTCTTAAACGCGGCGAGCACAGGCACAACGCTGCTTAGTAGACAACTGCAAGCGCGGGGCTCGTGGCTTTCGTGTTCCAGAATCCTTTAGCATGGTTAGGGAGGCTATAGAACTTTATAAGGAGGCGACCTACAACAGTACTTATAGGATAAGACCTACCCTGCGACCTATAGCACAGATAAACAATATATTAAGGATAATATGCTAAGAGGGGAGAGGTAGTGTTACAATCTCTAAGTTGCGAGGTACTAATAGGAAGCGGGGCACTACTAAGGATGACAACGTGTTACTAGTTACAGGACTCTAGGTTAACATCCCGCTAAGACGGACCTCTGGGGAGGCCACGACCTCTAGGGAGGCCACGACCTCCAGGATGCCACAAATCTCAGGATGACCTCTATTACCTTTACTATATAGTCTAGCAGGAACATAACTCTTACAGTTTATGTTCAACTTTAGTTAATTAAGTACTTCTTAGAATCTTAACCCTAACAATAACAAGCTGTATTGCACGTTGCTTATACCTTTATTACCCTAAGCTGTTATATTAGACTTCGTCTAGACGCAGTTCACCTTACTGTTCCAGAACTAGTACTCATCCCTAAGACCTAACAGAACTAGTATCATATTGGACTCTGTCCAGGTACGACTTCAACATAAGGTTAAACTAACCCTATATAACCTTAGTATCCTTATAGAGGGCTCTCTTATAGTTATACTTGCGATTAAAGACCACTTTAAGCTCCTCCTAATGCAAAATAAACATGCTAGCCTAGTTTAAGCTAACAGGGGCTAAACCGCGCTCTTTCCGCAGAGAATTGGCGATATTAGTCACATCTGCGAGCTGGGGAGGCTGTCCTTGCTTAGACAGCTTAAGTATATGCGTAACAATCACCCCCTCCTCAGTATTAGTCAGATTCTGTGAGTTAGCCATAGTATTAATGCGTGCAGGTCTTCTAGCGCGTCTTTAACTTAGTCTACTTTGTTAGACTCTGTAGATAGCTATAGCGCGTTACTAAGAGAGCTTTAGGTCTTATTTAAGAGCTTAGAGGGTAAGCTATATCTAAGCTTCTTTTAACGCGTCTATCTATTATTATTGTAGAGGCATTAGTGTAGAGTTAGTATTTTGGTGGGGTCTTAGCAAAAGTGATGCACTTGCTTAGTGATGCACTCGCCCGTGATGTACGTTGTTAAAATATTCTTTACTTATTTTATCTTTTGTACCTATTTAACTTACTTTACTATATCAATAGAATGGAATTTAATATATATATATAAACTATAGAGAGGTTATAGTATAGAACTAAATATTTAGAGTAGTAGACTAGTACCTAAACCTATAGGTATAAGAGATATATAGTGTAAATAGTAGTATAAATACCGAGAAACATAATAAAGTGAGGTATATTTACACTTATCTCTAGGTAAAAGACATAACTAATGCTGTATAATCTGCAGCCTTCCTTTTGTGTACTTAACACTACATGTGTGCGGTGTTTTTTACACCCCCTGGTACCCCAGTGTCCATGGTCATGAACGTGGTCGAAAGCTCGCAAAAGACCAAACAAATGCGCAATTCCTGCACAGATGACTAGGCAATGCATGATCTGGTGACTTGCGCCCCCTCGGGGATCTACGTTCTGTACAATCAGCAGCAGCGTGAGCGAGTGATGGTAGCCAAAGATTGGGAAACATACACGTAATGCGTATAACGCCCCACCCGTCAGGTTGAAAGCAGTCATAAGAGCCATCCGGTCGAGACTCATTCGCCACATCTGAATTTCCCACCCACACGATAACAGGCCGTGTAAGATCGGTATGATGAAAGATAATCCAAGGCCAGCGTACACAGCTGCACGATATGGTCGATACTTTGGGGTCCAGAACGCTGGATGCAGGGTCGCGTACACACAGCCAATTGCCAGCACCGAGACCAAAGAATAATAAGCGTGCTGAAGTTCCGGTGTACAAAAAAACCCGTAGTAAACACATGGAATGGTCGAAACTCACATCAGTATCACGATGCCGAGCTGCGTGCCACTTGTCAGTTTCGGGCCAGACATGACTGCCGATGTGAGCGCTTACATAGTCGAGTTGATTTCCAAAGGCATGGACGCTCTCGCTGTGATTGTTGAAGATGTGGAAACTTGCAGAGAGCGCGAAGCAAGTCCCTACGCCAACGAAGAAGGTGGCGAATACGACTTTGTCGGCTGTCGATGCAGTCGCGTAGCGCGGCCACAATGCGTTATAAGTTGGGATTGGAAGCAGGAAGAAAATCGCGGACCCCACAAGATGCGAGAAGATGTTGACTTTGATGTACGGTCAGCTTCTATAGCTCCCCAATTCAAGACTGCTTACTCGTTTCATTGTGTATAACAAATACTCTATTGATGCATTGCCGATAAGATCGTGATACAGCCCTACGAAACTACGTCTTAGTTGTGTTCATGGTTATGCAGGCTACACTGCTATTACCTGTAGCTAGAAATTATATACTCGTTGTCTCTTTTCGTCGTCAGTATCTGCAGAGGACGGTCATGACTCGACCCACTGGTACCATGTCGGTATGTCGTCCCAAGACAGTAGCTGAGTTTTGGTAAGTCTTTTGAGTAGTCGTTGTGCTGGATCCGCCTTGCGCTCTGCTACTACGGTGCAGCTGACCTCTCGGAACTGGATTGCCATATTGTGCTAATTTGGTGAAGTTGTGAGAATGCCGCGAGTTGATGGCAGAGACCTGTGGTTCTGGCATATACGCTAGCGCTTGAAGTGGAAGGACCACTTTGGGCGCTGCTGCACTGCTTCTTTGTACAGCAAATGGGACCGATACTGTTAATTCCAATGTTGTTATGTTTGTTTCACGATACGTACTATTGAGAGAAAACCTTGTACTATTGAGCAGAATCGTGGCGGTTTCAAGGGGGACTTTTGAAGGCTACTCGGAAAGACAATGCTCGCATTCCGCCCCCACACTTGGCTTCTTCAAGAACAAAGGAAGCTTATAAGACTTAGTTCTCTCACGCAGGTCCCATAGTGGGAGTGAAGCTTGTAGCAGCTGTGAGCTGGAAAGGACTCTTATCGCTGCATATCATCTTAGCATCACCACAGCTGTTCCTGTAGGTCTTTCCGTCTTCGATTTCTGATTAAAGTTCGCCAGATGCTGAAGCCTCAGTTTTCAAGTTCATTTCAGACACTTCCGCAGTGACAGATCGTCGTTATCAGAATCCGAATCAACGACATGTTGATATGAAGGGTAAGTGCCTCTGATAGGAGTAGTGAAAGCGGGTCTGACAAGAGCAGCCCCGGGTGCGCAGAGCAAGTACCCCACCAGGCAAACGCGCTGGCAGTCACGACAATGAGATGTATATGCCACAATACTCTGCATAACGCTCAGGTTTGAGCTTCTGAACTCGACTCAACCTGTCCGCGGAGCCACTGTACAATGTAAAGTAGCAAGGCCAGCCGAAAGATTTTTTCACGCGAGTATGCCATCACAGTCATTTTCCCATCCTATCGCTGTGTCCATTGATGCATGCAGTCAAATTATTGTCACTGAAATTCACAAGGTCTGTGATTCGGATCGTGGAAGTTGAAGCTATTAATATTAAACAAGATATTGCTGAGGCTGTACTGCCCTATTTACGCGTGCTTCGCCGAGCCATTCCAGCGTAAATACGTTGGAATCGCCGATTTAATCCAGTCTGCCCTTCCGGGAAGAATTACCTCTCGATACCGTTGAATAATCATGAATGTCTGAACCTCTTCTATCAGCCTGTCCATCTAGTGACCAATAGAGAAGAGACCTTTGGTCACACCACCGAGCTGGATGCCACCACCGACCTTGCTCTCGCCGCCAACGTGGCCACCAAGCATGCCGTTGAGTCCACCTCCGAGCATACCGCTAACCTTGCCGCCGACGCTGCCGAGAAGGCCAGCTCCGGCATTGACCGCGCTGCCAATGGCACCACCAACACCAGCACCGACTTTGCCGCCAATTGTCGCACCGATAGAGCCACCAATACCAGCACCGACCTTACCGGCAAGGCTGAGAAGTCCCTGGAGGTCCAGAACCGCACCAGCAAGGAGAGAACCACCGACAGAGAGAGTACCGTTCAGGATGCCGCCGAGGACAAGAACGATCTGGCTAACGATGGCGTTAAGATCGATTCCAAGGCCGACAAGGATTGTGAAGAGCGAACCACAGAGGCTGACAAGTAGCTGACCACCGGGGAGCTTGCCACAAGCAGCAATGAAGCCGTTGAAGTCGATCTCGCCGCTGAGGAAACCACCACAAGCAGCAAGAATACCGCTAACATCGAGATTGGCAGAGCCAGAAGCCCCAAGAAGACCCTTAAGGGAAGCAATGACCTTTCCGAGGTCGAGACCAGCCCCAGCGCCGAGGTCGAGGTGGCCGTTTCCGGCAAGGAAAGCCTCAAGGCCGTCGAGGAGACCACTGATATCGAGGCCACCCTTGCCGCTGATGGAAGCCTCAAGGAGAGCAGTGAGACCAGAGATCAGACCGCTGACGTTGATGCCGAGAGCGCCACCGAGGTCGAACTTGCCGGAGCCACTGAGCATGCCCTGGAGGCCGGGGACGAGAACGCCAAGGTCGATGTTGCCAGAGCCACCAAGAGCACCCTTAAGCTCATCGCAGAAGGAGCCAAGTTCAGCACCACCGGGAAGGCCGCTGAGGGAGCCCTTGAGACCATCAAGGAGACCGCCAATGTTGAGCTTACCAGAGCCATCAAGGTGACCACCACCCTGGAGGAGACCCTCAAGGCCACCAACAACACCCTGGAGGTTGAGACCTCCGCCAGAGCCGACGTCAAGGCCAGGCAGCTTGCCGCCAACGAGTCCACCGAGGAGACCACCAAGGTCGAGACCGAGACCGCCACCGACACCCCCCTCAGAGTGGCCCCCGCCGTTCAGTCCCTCACCTACACCGACACCAGCGCCGCCAGTGGGCACAGGAAGGCTGCCAGAAACGCCAGCAGAGGCACCAGCATCGCCTCCACCATGAAGACCACCTCCGACACCGACACCAGCGCCGCCAGTGGGCACAGGAAGGCTACCAGAAACGCCAGCGGAGGCACCAACTTCACCTCCACCATGAAGACCACCTCCGACGCCGACACCAGCTCCTCCGGTGGGAACAGGGATATTGCCAGAGACACCACCGGAGACACCCGCTTCGCCTCCGCCGTTGAGACCTCCTCCGACGCCAGCCTCTCCTGTAGGAGTAGGTATAGCGACAGTAGAAGCATCGGGGGTCTCGTCGGGGCTTCCCTCTCCACCATCGGGCGAGGAGTAGTCACCAGTAGGGGTGGGAGTGGAGATAGCGATGGTAGAGGCATCGCGAGTCTGGTCAGGGGATTCCTCACCGCCATCAGGCGATCCGTAGCTACCAGTAGGGGTTGGGATTGCGATGGTGGAGGCATCAGGGGTCTGTTCAGGAGTATCCTCACCGCCGTCGACTGGGGTCGAGCCAGTCACGCTGGAGATATTGCCGGTGCAGGAGGGAGTAGGTTTGGTCAGAGCCAAAGGAGTAGATTCGGCCGGGGCATCGTATGTAGGGTACTCAGCACCAGCGACCGTGGTATTGGCATCAGAGCCGTAGTGAGGGGCAGGAAGGGCATTGGTGTATGCAATGAATGCGAGAATGGTTGCTTTGGTGAACTTCATCTTGGCGAGTCTGGTTGTAATAGTTCGTGTACGAAAAAGAACGTCGAATTATCGAATTATTGATGATGTTGAAAAGACTGTGAGTGCGCAGCACAAACGAAAGACTATCGCACAGGAGACGATGGAAGGATATGAGAGAAGATGAGATGGAACGAATGTTGATGCCTTCGATCGAAAGACTTTGACTTCCCATATATACTTCTGCTTGAGCGCTGCTGACCATCGTCGACTATTTTGGGATGCACTCAGACCAGCGTCACCTACTGAGGTTGTTTCGAAACGAGCACATCGGTGTTTTCACTAAGCCTTGTAGAGTACCGACCGTCGATATGAGCGCTGCCGTTTTTGGCAGCAAGGCTGGTCCTGCAAATTACCAGAGAACAGCGAAAGGGGATGGCCGAAGATCAGCGCGCAGATCCTCCGGATCCGTGCGTGCTTGCATTCCGTTCCGCCAGCAAAACTAGGCGGATTCTGCTTGTGCTCGATACTTGTGGAGAAAGTATAGCCGTAAAGTCTGAGTCGTCGTTAACCTCCAAAACTGACAGACCTGCGAGAAACGTGCACCGGTGTTGCAAATGAGGGTCCGATCACAATTTACAGTTTGGCTACCTGCATCCGGCTGGAGCCGCTGTTGCGGCGCCCTTTTGGGGTTTGGTCCCGCACGTGCTCACGTAGTTGTTTGTTTCACAACATCATATTGTGCACACAACCTTGGCTGCCTTACACGACACGATCGCACGACAGAGATGTCATAGCTTCGAGCTTGGAGTCTGCGCTCGTGATCAACGGGAGAATGCAACCGGATTGCATCGAGGAGCAGACCTTGGGATGGATCAGAGTGGAGAGAACCTTCAGCGTCTCCATGAGCCGAGACGTACTGACGGATCTTTCCATTGATCCGCATACCGAGGTCACGCGATTTTGAACTTACAGTGTTGTGTATCGTCCGTAAAAGCAATATCCACCCCTTTCTTTGCATGGTGTCGGCCTGGCCGAGCAACATCGACTTATGGAACCTGCGAATCTTGCGACAATAGGCATACCAAGTTCTGGCGACCAAACCTTCGGAAGCGGAGCATGCAAAGCCGTACCTTTGGATCTATTGAACCGTTCGTTTGGGTCATCCCGAGGATTCCGAATCTCATGTTCTCCTATACTTGAGGCTACATCTCTCTCTCCTGAAGGCGGAGTCTACTGTGTAAGGGTCTAAAGTCTACCGTATGCGGGCAGCGTTGGCAGAATCGAAGTTGCAAAGACACTTCGCCGTGATACCCTTTCACCCAGATGACGATACGGAAGGTCTAGGTATCATCTTGCGCCGATTTACATGCTCTGTGCTGCTGCTCGCTATGGCGAGAAGACAAGCGTGAAGATCCGTCCGGATGTTAGCTCATTGCTGCCTTGCGACAGCGCACGACCTGAATGTATTTGTGTGAAACGTTGTTCTGATTGATCAGAAATACCCGTGGCCGGATCTTCCAAGCGGATCTACCAGTGGCACTGCGGGTGCGGGCACCTAGACTTTACGGATCACCTCCCGCCTGAAAGGAAGTCGCAAGCCAAGCTGCCTGCTATGATCTTGTGGTGTGGCAAAGCCGTAGCGGATGGGATCAGCCAGCAGGTGCTCAATGATCACACCTCATTGGTCGAAAGGAAAAAAGAGGGTAGAGGGGTATCCCCAAGCTGAATCGGCACGCACGCTCTCTACTACCTATGTATAGATCTCGCAAGGGGG
The DNA here is from genome assembly GCA_004335245.1 of Didymella lethalis. NCBI lineage: Eukaryota > Fungi > Ascomycota > Dothideomycetes > Pleosporales > Didymellaceae > Didymella > Didymella lethalis. Next base: position 19,013 of record SAUC01000178.1, read on the forward strand.
CCCGGGACTCCATTTTCTTTCTCGGGCTTCTTGCTTGCGGCGCACAGTTCGCGCAAACAATCGGTCACAAAACGTGTGAATACTATGGTGATCGCGAATTTGTAATGACCAGCTGCTCCTGTATAAGCGGCATTGGCAGTTTGAGAGGCATAGATATATCTCTCATCATGACCAGCATTAGTACTGCTTAGATCTTGAAAGGTGTTCACAGGTTCAGCCATCAGCCCTTGGTGTGCGAACCCACTGATACGGGTGCAATATCTAATATCGACGGGAATGATTGTCAATGCCGCTAAATCTGCCTAAGCAGAAAAGACGGGGGCGGCCGGAGGCAATCGAATGGCTTACAATCTCAGAGGTATGGCATAGGTTGTGGTGCGTGAACTCACGTGTCTCCAGTGCTCATACTTCGTGCTGCTATGAAATACAGATCCTTGCGTAGATGGGAACCGGTGAAAATTTAGTTCGAGCTTTCATGACGGGTCGGCGTTTCAATTGACGTTCAGAAATCCAACTTGACAAATTTGACACGATATGCGTCGACATCACCCCAGTTATGAGTATACAATTATCTATCAAGATTGGGCTTATACACACTTTTCGGTCGACAATGCCGGTAGATTCGCTGTCACTTCAAATTCAGTATTTCCTGAACTATGGTGTCCTGTCTGGAGTGTAATTTAGTCTGCAGCCAATTCGAGCCCCAAAGACCTCCATCGTGCTGACAGCTCCTTGAAGACAGGAAACATTGCAGTCTATCTATATGAATTCCTGACTCTGTTGCATACAGAAAAAGTAACTTCGAGGTCTGAAAAAGAATTTTGAAGCCTGAAAAAGGTCTTTCTTAGTCGTTTATCGCTTCTGCTGCGATTGTACTGCTTCGATGCTGCTGTTACTAAGTCGGGTACCCTGACCACCAACCATGCCGATGCTACATCGTGAGGTGGCATCACAAAAGCAGTCCCTTTCCAGTTGCTCCTCAACTACAGAAGATATTAAATAACTGGAAGGAGGGCAGTGTCGTCTGGTTTTGAACCAGTATCCGTGCAGATATGGCATTGTCCTCACATGGATTCCTCGCTTCGCACGTTGGGCTCCAAGTTAATAGATTCGGCGATCTTTTCGAGTCCATACTGATGAAGATTTGTCTAGTCTACTGCTTTTGCCGTGTGCGCGGTATCGCCAGGCGGAATATGTGAGCTGTCTCATGCGCTGCGCCAAAATGTGTCTCGCTATGGGCTTTGTCCCAACCGGGCTCTTGTGTCTATCAGACAGAGTGCAACGGCTGTCTTGGTCATTGCAGGGAGGTTTACGGCAGTTCCACACACATGACACCGAACCTTGAGACGACATTGTGTCGATGTGTTGTGGTTGTTTGCTCGTTGAGTGGCACGTTCTAAGCGTGACTGAGTGATTATCGATCGCTTGAACAAGGGGGGCCGGATGAGTGGCACCTTTTCAATAAGTGAATTTTTGAGGTTGGAGCGCAGCATTTTCACGAGCACTTTCACGAGCACTTGTATGCCGAATGTGAGTTCGTACTTCGATTCTCTACTTGCGAACTTGCCTCAAGTAGCAATCTCTGTGGATATCGATCGTGGCCATCGAGCAATGGCGAAGGGGATCTACGGATCTTGCCAACCTTTTACTATGCCTTTCGCTTTGAGTGAGCCGTGAGGTTTCTCTAGTATTTACGCGTACCAGGTAAGATCGCGTCCAGCTGAGTGGGCCTGCAAGCGCAAGTATTGTTCTGGTCCACTGATGCGCTGGATCGACATGCTCCACTACCACCGATACCCAGGAGCTGACCTTGAGCTGGATCTCATGAAGGCCATGGACATCGCGGTTCCAATTGCGGGCAATTCAAATGGCAGCGAGACATCGACCGACCTCCACGTGTACTAGGATCAGTACCACGATCTGGACAATGATATCAACGCGCCCATGGTCAGATGCAGTAGCATTGCGCGCAGGTGCGATAAATTTGGAGGGTGTCAGGAGATGTTGGTTCTGCCACCTGTAATAAGTAGGAACATCGGCACACAGCAACAGCGACCTGGACGACTCATCGAGGGAGACATGTACGACAAGCGGCCGGCGGCGTCAGAAGCAGTCAAAGTTGTGAATCGAGTTGACTCCACTTTGAAATTTCAGGAAGGTGGTTAGATAAGCCGGAAGTAGAATTCAGTCCGCGGACTGCGGAGCTGAAGAATCGTTCATTGGCAGATTATTCGGCCTCCTCCGAGCGTGGGGCAGCGGCGGGGTAGTTTTGGGGATGACCATTACTCTGGTATAATACAATCCTCCTTAAATTGTACGTTTTTCCCTGAACAATTGCCGATCGTCTCCTGTCTTTTCTTGAATTCAATTCCTTGGGCCACACCAACTGCTTCTCTCTTTGTTCGTTGTTCCCACCCAATTACCACAGCTCGAAGCTGAGAAGAGACCGAAACGAATTTCACCGACCTCGACCACCAGCATGACCGAGTCGATACCGTCCACGCAAATTGCAGCCTGGGTTGACGAACCCGGGCCAGAATGTGTCCTCCAGATTCGCAACGACGTCCAGGTCAAGCAGCCCGGCCAGAACGAAGTCCTTGTCAAGATCGAGTGTTCAGGCATCTGCCACTCCGACTGCCATGCGCTGCAAGTCAAGGGCAAATACGAACAAGTACCCGGACACGAGGGTGTTGGAAAGATCGTAAAGTTAGGTCCAGGAGCATCTAAGGAGCTGTTGGGCAAGCGAGTGGGCGTGAAGTGGTTGTGGAGCGCTTGCAAGCAGTGTGGCAGTTGCAAGGTTGGCAAGATAAATCATTGCGGAAAGCAGGTCAACTCTAGCCGCAATACTTGGGGCACCTTGCAACAATATGCCGTTGCGCACGCGGATTTTGTGACACCTATCCCTGATGGTGTGCCAAGCGAAGTTGCTGCGCCCCTGTTGTGCGCTGGTTTGAGTCTGGCAGGCGCTGTCTCGAAGCTTGCACCTGATGTCGTGCCTGGAGATTATGTTGCTATCGTTGGCGCTGGTGGGGGTCTTGGACATATTGGCGTACAGATTGCTAGTCTGAAGGGGTACAAGGTCATTGGCATTGACAGCGGTGCTGACAAGGAGAAGCTATGCAAAGAGATGGGTGCTGTAGGCTTCGTTGACTATGCAAAGCAGGACGTGGTCCAGGCTGTCAAAGATTTGACAGACGGAGAGGGCGCGCACGGTGTCATCTGCGTTGCCGGCAGCGAGAGAGCTTATGAGCAGGCACCGAACCTTGTGAGGAATAGTGGTGTTTTTGTGTGCGTTGGCCTGCCACCTGACACGTACATGTTCCCCATGTCACCGATCACAATTGCAAACCGAGGCTTGATCATTAAGGGTTCTTCGACAGGAACTGCTGAGCAGATGAAAGAGTTACTCCAGCTTACGCTCGAGGGCAAGATCACGCCGAAGATCGAGGTCTATGACTTCGAGGACTCGCCAAAGATCATTCAAGAGCTGATGCGATACGAGGTGACTGGGCGTAAAGTGGTTCGGGTGCCCTGATGGATCGCTCTGCTCCAAGGGTCTTCGTACGAAAGTCCCTATTGCCAGCATCAGGCGGAAGCTGCACAGCGACACAAAATATGAAGCTGCCTCTTAAATGAACGCAGTACGCAAACTATAGAGCCTTACCCCTTTCTGCGCACTTTTGAATTCACAAAGGCATGAAATACCTGCTGCGTATGACATGCCACATCTTAGCAAGGAACACCTACTTCACGGGCTTTTATTTGTCACGTTCCATATAGACCATACCATCCTGATCGCTTGTCAGTTCTGCATGGGGCTCTTGGTCTCGATGGTGACCCCGAAGGCTGAACTTGACTGTTCACCAAACATCGTTCCTTGATCAGATCAGGACAAAATATCGATGAATCCACGATGGAGGGTGCAAAACGTCATACGCGTGCGATAACGCTAGCAATTTTAGCGCGCAGTGCACGCGTTCCTGCTAGGATTGCACCCTCGCCATTTGAATCACCACAATGCTTGAGGTCTTTGCATTTGAGCACCAGCCATGTAGCGTGTTCTGATTCGTTCTTAGAAGTGTGATGTAGGCTCCTGATTGTCGATAAGCCCCAAAAGCTGTCAAAGACTTCTCTACTCTGTCTGCTAGTTTCTTGTACCGGAACCCCGGCACGCGCCCGGCTCGATGAGGCTCAGCATATGCCCAAAGCAGTAGGGCAAAAACCTTGGAACCACATCTGAATCAACCTTCTAAGTCTCCGACATTCTCAGATCATGGCGCATGGGTGCGACCAGGGTGACTCACAGCGGACATGCCAACATCTCACACTCCCAATGACGCTCGGCGAGCAATCCACATCGCTCTGCAAAATCCATACGACTACTTCACAAATGACGACATTGTACGTGGTTCCGTCTGCGTACACCCTACCGCAAGACCGAATGGCGTTTTGGTAGTCTTCAGCGGCCGGTGCAAAGATCACGCTCAGAACACTTTGACATTGTTCTCCATCCAGCGACTGTTGTTTGATTCCGGAACGAACGAAGAGAGCTATGCGATCCTCGAGCGAGGCATCGCAAGAAGCGGCCATGTAGAGCTACCTTTCAAATTCCACTTTCCCAGCAAGGTCGAGATGCCACCGGGTGACTTTTACCTACCGCAACCAGGCTTCGAGCATGAAGAAGGCCACTCATTACCACCTTCCATGGCTTACGGACGCAACAAGGTCGAGTATGTACTCGAAGTCGCTGTATATAAGAAGTTGGACTGGTCACCTCACGAAGTCATAACATTGACTTTGCCCTTTCGCCCAAGGGCAGCCGTTATCACCTCGAATGCTGTGGTTCAGCCCCCTGAACATTGCGAGTTTTCCATTAAAACCTCCCATCTGAACCCCAGAGCTGATCTGAACCCCGGTACCCTGACAAAATTGAAGTGGGCCACGTTGTCAAAGTACCAACATCTAGTGCCAGAAGCGCGGTGGAGAATCAGAGCTCGCTGCCCCTTTCTCCTGATCTCAGGAGTCCCAGTCCCAGTGTCGTTCGACTTCTATCACCTTGGTCGCTCACACGAATTGCGAGAGGTTCCGGAGGTCTACCTTCGACGAGTCAGAGTGAAGCTTACGTCGTTGCTCGCAGTCCGCGTTCCATATGGAATGCCCTTTGGCAAGCGCGAAGTCATAAGCGACATCGAGGATATTGAGCAAGAAATTTTCTCCCAGAGCTTCAGTGCAACCAACACAATCATGAGGCATGGTCTCCAGCTTGAAGAGATAGGTGAGTTTATACTGCCGTCGACTATCTTTCCTAGCTTCAAGACCTATGGCTTGCGGCTCGTCTACCGAATCAAAGTCGTGGTCGAAGGGCACGTTGGTCAACATGCATTCAGTGTTATTGCTCTGCGCGATTTCTGCAAGGTTGTATGCGATGTTAGACTTCGGGAGAGGAGACCAACTACCTTCGCCTCCAAGAGTACCAGCGGGCTGCATCTGTCAAGGCGTGGTCGGGTGGCGCCTGTCTCTGAAGAGCAACTTCCGGCCTACGAAGAAGCTTCAAGTCGTGAAAACGGTTCATCGAGCGGTCAGTGTGAGTCTTAAGGTGCTATGATTCCATAAACTTCACACCAAGCAAGAATAGCTGGTCTCTCATCACAGATACCGCATTGCACCTGCTTTGGGCCATTTAGACTACTTCAATCACGATCTCTCCCTCATTCTCGGGGTTCTCAAAGCCAGTCCAATACAGCTCGAACGTTTCTCTGCTGATATCCAGCGCAGAGTCTGCGGTCTTCGCCGCAGCACTGCGACGACAAATTCTTTGCCAAAGGGCTTCTTTATCGCCGGCTCGCAGGAAAACAAGAAATACTCTAGCTCCAGTGTCCTCGGCTATCTTGCGCTAAGTATTTCTGTCCTCTTTGGCATAGCATGAGCGCTCAAACGCAACATCTCTCCTTTCAGCCAGGAGCCAATGGAAAGTGATGAGGTAGACTTTGTCAGCGTCACCCATGTATTGGTCGTACAGAGATTGTGATGTCGGATAGTCAATATCGTAGATGCCATGGGCTCTGTAGATAATATTGTCGATGGATATCCGCGTGAACTGGGGGAAATGTTGCAAGACAGCCTTGACGAGGGTGGTTTTGCCGGCGCCTGTTCTTGTTAGCCTACATAAGCGAAGTATGCTCGTTTCGCGCCGGCCTACCTGCAAGACCGCATGTCATCAGTACTACCGGACATGGGTCTGAAGGCGTCTGTCGTAGATGCGGCTCTAGTATTGCAGGAACGCTCGGCTCATGTTCTGCCATTGTATTCTGCGATGTCTTCACCAAAGCTTCTTTGTACGCAACTCTGACTGATCAGGACGTCATGCAGCGCCGGCACTGAGTATACTTGTCCAGGTTGACTCATTCTTGGTGGCTGTATGATGTGTCACATCACATTGGTCAGTGGAATTGCTCGCATGCAATCGGTCGGTCGCTCATATCGTACAACAAATAACCATGCGCCACAAGATTGGCAACAAAGTCTAAGCTGACAGGATCAAGGCGCGGCTGTGGGGCAAACGACACCACAATTGGTGGGATGAACATTCTAGTCACCCTCTTATGTGGTTGCGAAAGCTGGGGGATATGATAGAGTAGAGTCCACAACTAATAAGTCGTCGAAGTTCTCCTGCATTCCAGTAGAGGGGTAGATCTTTCGAAGCCACAAATGGCTCTGGTTTGTGTCAGGTCTCTTCGACAACATTCCGGGCACAAGTAGACTTTTGCATAGCCTCTGCAATCCCAACATCCATCATGAGCACACCGGAAGACCCGCCTCATGCCATACAAACACTGTTAGCACGCGTAGGTGTGCATAAAGAGTAAATTCAGACGTACGAAGAGACTACGTCAATTGGATGAATGCGGTGTATTACTGTCTACATTAGGGAGCTTCAGACGGTTCATCAAGATGTCAGTTCTATTGAGAAAGCTCACTACCAGACTTTGGACATTCTAGGTCACTCAGTGCAGATTCCAACTGCGGATGAGCAAAGAAAACGAAACCATACTCTTACAAAAGATTCACGCCCACATCAGCACACATTTCCTCTTCTAGTCCGCATCGGTGATGCCACAGTCTTCTCTGCCGCTCGTGCAGCACTAAGCAACTGCAATAGTTGCCTTAGGGCGCACGTTGCTACGCCCCTGTTCATCGGTCCTGCAGCACAGTTCAGCAACTTCGTCCTTTTGTGCGTTATCGTCGGCAGGATATGCATCTAGCTCGTCGAACTCGACGGCTCTGCGCACAGTGATGGTGAAGAAGTAACTCCTGCTGTTGCGCTTGATATCTCCACCGTCCTTGTACTTGTCATCCTTGACACATCGGCGCGGTCCTCGATGTGCTCGAGGGCACTGCCCGGGGAACAGATCCTGATAACGATGTCCTTTAACAACCCGAACCAATTAGCTGCAGGTACAATGTACTCGATAAGCTTCTGCCTCTTGAAGAGGGAAGATGTTTCGAACGTGGCAGTCTTCTTTACACAGTAAGATGCTGCTTCACGGGTGGAGTGGGGTCGCAGGAAGCACTAAGCCTCATTGGACGAGCTTAGTGTTCTTGGCAAACGCGAAACGTACGCGTTCGAAGAACATGCATGGCTGTAAAGCCTTGTTTGCCGCTTTCTACACTGCGTGATCGTTCTGTAAGATCACGGTTCGGATATTTGACTCGACGTCGCCCATTAACGGATGACCGCGGAACTGGGGAATGTTGCAAGGCTTGCCGAAGCGTCCCGTAGCCGCACTAACTCCATGATGACGATCATCGTTCTAAGTTGAGTGATTTTGTCATCCATCGACCGCATCTCTACTTCTACCTTATCTTTCCGAACTGTTATTCGCAGGAGCCGATCTCTCATGTGGCACCGAGCAGTCATCGTTACTCACACTCCGCTGCATCAATTGTACTGTGCGACAGAGACCAATCACCATGGTTGACGCCACCCCAAAGAAAAGCGGCCTTCGCGCCATGTTCGGGATGCGCCCCAGTACACCGAAAGAGCCAGGGACGCGGAGGAAGCTTTCGAAGAAGAACTCGCGCATGGAACTCACAGCAAAGCCCGGAGCCGATGATGCAGCAGATCGCCGACGTCAGGACTCTGGTAGCTTCTCCAGCCAATATAGCGGAGAGCGAGCGAGGCGACATGCAACGCTGCCGACATATGAGGATATCACTGGATTTGCACCACATACGTTTCGGGACGATCCGTACACAGCGCTTCGTTCACAATCGAGTGCTGTGCCTGTGTACATGCAGTCTGATGCTGAATACCGCCGCAACTCAGAGGGATTGCAGCAATTCGCCGCTCCGCTATACCATGCCACGGCCAGTTCTGCAAGGACCGGATCTCTACCTCAAATCTACCACCCAGGCACCGATAACAGGCATCAACATTTATCGTCGAGGCCTCCAACATCCAAGTTGAGCAAGGCTCACCGAGCACCACCGCCGGTACGAAAAGACGACGTCCTCGACAAGGACACTGGTGAACGCAAGGATCTCACGGACATGATGCATGCGTTTACATACAACGACGCGCTTGACTCTGTAGATGAAGTAAGCCATGCACCGGAAGAAATCTACTACGATCCAGACAAGCCAGATGGTACAGCCATGTTATGTTCTGTGTCTCCAGAGATATGGCTGCACGTGGCAGAATATTTATCAGCAATAGACGTCGCCCACCTTTCATCGACCTGCCGCACAATGTTCACTCGTCTGGGCCGACAACCCTACAAACTACTGCTGGATCCTGTGAATCGACCTCATCGCCTCAACTTCTTGCTGGCGATGGACCACAAATTGCCTCGCCACCTGTTCTGCTTCCCATGCGCTCAGTGGCATCTCCGAATTCAACCAGGCTTTGAGACGCTCAAGCCTCAAAATGTTCTGAACCCGCTTTTCGAGTGTCCAAACTTTACAAATAATCTTCTGCCGCCACCGAGAATCCGTATCAGCGAGGGCCGCACGTTACCTTTTGCATTTGTGCAGCTGATGAGGCGACACTGGGCGTTTGGACATGAGTACGGAGTATCCCACGAATCCCTCGCCCGCCGTTGGAAGGATTCATACTCGCCATGGTCGCACGAGAGCAAGTATCATGTCACCGATAAAGGCCATGTATTGATGCGCGTCAAGTCACAAGCTTATGTCGAAGGCGGTATGACAATGGCGGGCAAACGTATGTTGCTGTTCAGCAGAGATGACTACACACCGTACTTCAGCGTGTGCAGTCACTGGAAGAACGGTGTCTTGACCTCGGTACCCAAATGTGCACTCGATCATATCCCGGTTCCAGAGGTGAACGTCGTCAGCAACATCAAAGATCGTCTGGCTCCCAGGAAGGCTGTTGGTAACGTACCGACCTGTCAGAAATGCAGGCCTATGCGCCGATGTCCAGAGTGTCCGACGGAGTACCTGTTTGAGCTGAAGATGGTGGAAGACAAGAGTGTAAAGAGCAATGGAGCAGAGCGATTCAAGCAAGCTCTTGTTGTCACAAGGTGGAGTGATCTTGGGACTGGACGAAGCCCTGCCGACAAGGAGTGGTCTGCCATAACCGGTGAGAATCAAGAGTACGACAGCTTTCAGGAGATTGGGAGAAGAGCCATCAGCGGCGTCTTCGAAAGTGCATTCACCGACACAACGCCCGGTCAGAGGATAATAACGATGAACCCTAAAAACGTGAAAGCTAACGAGATCGGGGGCGACTGGTACTAGGTCGCGCAGCTGGATCATGGAACTAACCTCACTGAAGGCTCGTGAAAGCTCTGTAGTAGTAATGTCAACAATAGCCCTATCAACTTCACGCCTTCCTTTCCGAACTAGTGCACCGGACCGCGCGTGTCGACCGATGTCGACAATTACCCGGCACGTGCCAGGTAAACATCGACTCCACAACAGATCATGCGAGTCTTCCCTATCTGGGCAACGTAGTGTGCGTAGCAAACATCCAGGAGCGGGTGATTGCCTCAGAAAAATTTGTTCGGTCCGACACCGCTCAGCTTTATGGTTGCCAAGTCTTGAATCAGGCTAAGATCAGATAAGATGGATCTGATAAAATTTTCGCCGCCAACTCTGCCAATGCGTTGTCACCATCTCCGACACAGTTGATGATATTTGTGGAGCTCCGAGTCGTGACAGGGTTACAAAGACTAGAAGCCGCACATATGTCTGTCAAAGTCGGCAGGAACGGGCGCTGCCCCCATGTAACCATGTTCGGTCAGCGTACACTAACTTATTTCCAGCCTGAAACTTGATGGAAGAGTGGATCGTACGCCGTAAAGTCGGGCGTTTGTGGAGCGGTCGTTGATTCAACGCTTGCCCCCACGACTCAAGGAACACGAGCAGGACTGCACGGTGCCCTCACGACTCAAGGAACGCGAGCTGAATGCACGCCACCCACATACAAGATGAAGCTGCATCCCTCATCTTATCTGATCTGCGTCTTCACCCGCTAACCTACCTTTTTCCAGGCTGACATCCATCGTATTCGAGATGCACTTTTCCATGGAGCGCGTCCGTGAGCATGGCTCGGTGGAGAGCCAGCAGCAGACTTCAGTCATAGCTGAGAAGGAGCCAGGCATTTTCGTTGCCAACAGCGGCTCATCGGTCAGGAGCGAGGGTGGCCGAAGCATGCTCGTGCCCATTAAGATGAAGCTTATATCTATCTTACTTGTCTCTGCCATTGGGTTCGGATCTCATTGGAGCAGCGGCGTTACCGGCGCTATGAAGAGCACGCTGAAAAAGGTATACAAATACGATTCTGCTAAGTGGTCGGACGCAGCTGACAAGAGCAGCAACTGCACATCAACAACGCACAATATGCGGTACTGGAAGCATCTGAGGACTTCATGAAGACAGCTCTGATTCTCATCAGCGGTCTTGTCACTGACCGAATTGGTGGTGCTAGTGCCATGCTCTGGGGTAACGCAATATTCAGTGTCGGCGCCATCTTCATTGCAGCGGCCACGACCGTGCGCTCGTACAAGTTCATGATCTTCGGTGTTGTTGTTCAAGCTTTAGGCGACATCGCTACTCAGGTCGCCCAGTACAAAGTCTTCAGCTCTTGGTTCGCGCCTTCAGATGGGTTTGCATCGACTCTCGCTCTCGAACTCGGTATTGGAAAGATTGGCTCCTTCGTCGGCAAAGCTACTGCAAACGTCATTGCAAAGAACACTGGCGACTTCAGCTGGGTGTACTGGACTGCGGTTTTCATGAACATCTTCACCAACGTCGTGACACTGGTCTTCTGGTTCTTTACCAAGTGGTGCAATAAGACCTACTCTGGTATGCGCGACCCAGCGACAGGGGAGAGGCTTACCGAGAACAACAGGAAGTTTGAATTCAGGAAGATGCTCCAGCTCCCTTGGACTTTCTGGGTTGTCGTCTGCTATTCGCTCTTTCAAACCAGCACTGCTACCATCTACAACCAGAATGCTACAGAGCTGGCTGAGCAGCGCTTCAAGATTAGTGCAGTCAAAGCGGGCTGGTACTCGGCCTTGTCTCAGTACCTCGGCTTCTTTCTTGTCCCGCTTGTTGGCATCTTCATCGATATCCTCGGCAATCGCATCTCGCTCATGGTGGCGTGTGGATGCGGCATGATGCTCTCCATGTGCCTAGCGGCCTGGGGCCCAACAATCGGCGGTACTGCTGCCTCCTTTGGTATATATGCAGTAGCAACCTCCTTCGGACCTACTGTCATCATCGACTCCATCCGTACAACGATGTGGTACCAGGAAGTTTTCGGCTCCGGCTACGCTGTCAAGATCGCCGTCAACAACTGTATGACCATATTCGTGCGCATCATTACTGGTGTCATTCAGGACCGTGACAAGAACTCATATGACAACGTTGTTAAGGGCTACGTATTCCTTGCCGCTGGATCAGTAGTGGTTGGGTGTACACTGCTTGCGTCTAGTTATTTTACCATCGATCTAAAGATCCTGCAGTGGACAAAGAAGCAGCGCATGGCAAAGGGTGAGGTGATCAATAACAGGAGGGAGATGTTCGAGAAGGGTGATGTGGGGGCGAGGAACAGGAAGATCAGCTTGACTTTGTTCATTGCTCTGATCCTCTTCATCTTGGGCGCCTGGGCGGCGTACTTCTGGGGTATTGTCACTGGCAACAACAGTTGAGAAGAAGGCCATCCGCCTAATAAGCCAGCTTTCACATTCTGTGGTTTTTGACCGGTGCCATCTACTCGCTTCCCGTCCATTATCTTTCACATTGGATTTTTACGTCTCTGTCACGTGGCTCCATGCACCTAGGGCTCCAAAATCTCTTTGGCCTTGTCTGTGACTTCTGCTTCGATATCGACATAGCTTTCAAAAAGGAAGAGAAAGAGAGAGGACAGACGCAGTTGTGTTGCGCGCTCTGAATTGGCGTCTAATGCGACCAGTCAAGGTCGGCAGGCATGCACTTCCGAGCGATGTTCCCAGAGATAGTTCTTCTCCAGGGTCATCCCTATTGCTCTGGCCGAGTTTGAATCCGCAGATGTTACACGGAAGCGGTTGAAAACCGAAATTCGCAGCCTTAAACCGATACTTTGTCTTTGACAAATTCTTTAGCAGATCCTTAATGATGCCATGGAAACAGACTGGGTGATCCTCAAAATCATTTGTCGCAACTTTGACAAGTCTACTAGCCTGAGCTGTCGTTCTTGAGATCATTTTGAGCTTATACCCGCATACGCGTAGGGAACAATGTCGAGCTGGCTTCGTTATACGCAGGACAGCATTGTCATAACTATTGTAGATCCTTACGCTACATTAGTCTATATCCGCTTCTGAGAGCTTTACCAGAAGCTGTGCTGCCATGTCCACATAGAATACGCTGTATCAAGCAATGTCAGTGAGTTAATCCAGCTTCTTTGCATCCAGGCCGACCGTCTGTATAATAAGACGGATATGATAGTGGCTGCATCTATGTTGACATCGTGGGTCAGCAATATATCGTGCGCGATTGCATCCTCGAACATGTCCAGAGTGGAGGTATTGGTAGCCATGCCGATGATCCAGCACTGGGTAAGGCGACAGAGTGCCCTTTACTTCATCTTATGCTCGGTCAAGTGCTGATCGTACATCTGGAGACATCCGCGAGTCTCACGTCTCTTGATGATAAGAGATGCACTGGGTACTCATAGAATGAAAAGTATTAATATGCTCAGTGCGCCGTTCTCTTCAGCTCAAGTACTGTTTGATGTGGAGTTCCGCGTCAGCGCCCTCAGTCTCACGAACCCAAGCACCAATGCGCCAACGACGTTGCCTCTAAACCTCACACGCTTTTACGGCCTCTGCATCCTGCTTCAAAACTCAAGCATGACCTCTGTCGCCTGGCAGTTCATGACTGGATCAGGTTCAGTGGACCGCAGTAAGCTCGCAAAGGATGGTCAGAACAGTGGGAGCGCGTTTAAAAGGTATTGTTATACAATCTTGCGGGCTTCCGTCACCATGCTGCGCACCATGACTGACGACTGTCACTCCGTGGGGGACTTCTAAAAGTCTACCACGCCGATGTCTCACATGTACCCACGTCTACCACCACCACCACCATCGTCGTGAGGCACCCAATCGCTTCCACCTCCACGTGGAATTGCGATGAATCACGTAGTCCTTGCTCTGAATGCTCTTGTATATTCCCCAAAAGCCGCCCAGCGGCCAAATATTCTTCATTCGCATGCTCCAGTCCTTTTGCGCCATGTCGGTGTACTTCTGGATGTCTACATGAACCTTGTCATGCACGTCAGGGAGGTCGCCGGCATTGTACCTTTTTCGCAGGCCCTCGTGCCATTCGCGATCAAACTGCGACCAGAACTCATCCTTACTGTAGTAGGTGTGCGCGTAGAGCCATTTCATACCACCCATCTCTCCTAGTGTCTTCTCGAGGGCACGGTTCTTGCCAAGGTACTCTTGGGGGTCCTGAGGCCCAAAGCCCCAGAGCCCGATGTTGAGCATCTGCGTATCTTTCAGATCGCCCTTGGTGTGTGGATGCATCGTCGGCTGTTCGCTCTGCTTCAGAGGACAGAGCCAGATGGGCCAGATGTTGAACTCTTTCTCGGTATAGTCGATGAACTTCTCAGCGTTGGGGTAAGGAAGTGCCATATCTTGTACAATATAACGCGTGGCGATACCGCTGGCATGTAAAGCGCGGTACAACATGCGTGTATGCAGGAAGTCGTCTAAGAACCAGCGTGTGAATTTGTTGAAGGGGAATTTCATGTAGCTAAAGGCGGATCGGCCCACCCAAAAGCCACCACGGTCGTAGCGGAACATGTATTCAGCCAAGGGAATGTACTCCACCACAGGCTCGTTTGATGTGCGCGTAGCATCTTCGACATGCAGGTAAAACCAGGGGTCCAGAGCGTGAGAGAAGGTCTGCGGTTTCATGTTGGGTGGGAGGTGATCCGTCATTTCACCGGTCACAATGGCGCCGTGATCCTTCGAAAATAAGATGCCATCCACGTAGTCGTTCTTCTCGCCTTTCTCCCCTTCTGTATGCTCACGAACCTCCCTGACGGCTTGCGCTATACTTCTGGTAGGATAGTAGGTTGTCTTCACATACTTCTTCGCCTCGATGAGTCGGAGATTTACGAGTGTGGTGACCCCCAATGTTCCAACTGCACCAGCAGCTCCACGAAACAGATCCGCGTTCTTCTTCTCCGATGCTTCAATGACCTCACCATCTCCCATCACCATCTCAACCTCATTGATAGTTCTGTCGAAGAAACCAAACTTGAAGCTGCTACTCTCACCGGCGGTTCCTGCATAACCCCCACCAACAGTGATGCCCGGGAACTCCATGACCACCGGCGGTACCAAACCGTGGGGCAAAGTAGCTTCTACAAGCCTATCCATGGGCACATTAGGCTCGACAAGGGCCGTACGCGTCTTTCTGTCAACCTTGACAACATTCTTGAGGCTGCTGATATCGACGACGTGCTTCTTGAGGTTCGGACGCGTAGAATTGGTTGATCCATGAGATATTCTGAAAGGCTCCTTGCGTGTGAAGTAATCCTTCACCTTCGAGGCCACCTGCGCAACGATGCGCTGATGGCGATCCATCTTAGGAAATGAGACGAATGAAAAGACTCCGGCAAGTGCAAATGCGTTTTATTGATATGTACATGATGTTACAGACTCGTGGTGTTGATGAAGACCGGTCGTCCGGCACCGAAAAGCTCAGATGATCCTAGTACCGAAATGGCATTAGCTTCGGAGTTGGCCCTTCCTCTTTGGTCGCTCTCGTTTCAATGCAACCCGACCATCTGCATGAAGCCTTATCTCATCTCAATTTTGGAGAGGTTTTTGACTCGTCGGTGGCCCTTATCTCTAGAGAATGGACGGACAGTCGAGAGTTGAAGATGGATTGTGAGTTGTTGCGAAGACTTCCCGAATTGGGACCTGAAGATCAGCTGGACCCTGAAAACCGGGCGCATCGCCTCCCGTTCGTCAGGCGCCTCCGCGTGAAAGTTTCATGCACTCCGCAAATGTTCCAGAGACGCCACCAGAACGAAGTTCGGGCTAGCTATGCATTTTCATGGCAAAGTGCGCCTCACATCTTTCGGTGGGTGCGGATGCTGGACCGAGACAGTGGGGCTTGTGTGCGGGGATGCATCGGATGACAACGTTATCAGGCCGTCCTGCCTGGGCAGCCTGGCGATCCCTTGGGTCTGCGTCGCGCGCCTTATAAGTGACACGGACCTGCCCGTCCTTCCCGCGAAGGGTTCTGGGTTTCAGCCTCTCCTTCAGTATGATCATTCGGTCTTTTGCAGTTTTGACAGGAGCTGTTGTTGCTCTACAACCTTTACCGTCAGTGCAATGGACAAACACGAATTCTTTGTCGGACGGCTTTAACGGGATCGCGGCTCACAATTCATCGAAAACGATTTACATCCAGAATTCTTTTGCAGACATTTCAGACACCGAGGGCCTTACCCTCGTTCCACCGACAGCATTCCAATTCGCAGAGACTTTCCGTCAGGACTTGTCGAATTGGACAAGGGCAGATTGGTCGCTCCAAAGAGTGGATCGATTTCCTGACAATGCTTCTGGAATCCTACTAGGGCCGTTCCGTGGATCTGATGAAGAAGTCACGTACGAGGACGGTACAGCGACCGAAGAAGGCTATGAAATTGAGATCACCAACCGAACTGTTTACATCGGAGGAAAAGGCGCCCGTGGCATGTTTTGGGGTACAAGAACGCTTCTGCAGCAAGCACTGATCGCCAATGGATCTTTTATCCTAGCAGGTCGCACAGTCGACGCACCCGCGTATGCGACACGTGGCTATATGCTCGATGCCGGCCGCAAGTGGTACACACCAGAGTTCTTGAAAGAACTGTGCACGTACGCCTCATTCTTCAAGATCTCAGAGTTTCACTACCACAGCAGCGACAATGCACCTCTGAACAGAGGCCATAATGAGACATGGAACAGGGTCTTTTCGCATTTCTCGCTTTATCCAGAAGAGAACACTGAGCTCCAGGGTATCATTGAGCGCAAGAACGAAACACTTACAAGAGCTCAGTTCGAAGATTTTCAGAGTCACTGCGCGCAACGAGGTGTTACAGTTATCCCGGAGATCGAGGCACCTGGGCATGCTCTTGCAATCACGAAGTGGAAGCCGGAGCTTGCACTGGCGAAGAAAGATCTGCTGAACCTCACCCACCCGGACGCGATACCAACAGTAAAGGCCATCTGGAGCGAATTTCTGCCATGGTTCAAGACGAAGGAGGTGCATATCGGTGCGGACGAGTATGACTCTGAGCTTGCGGATGACTATATCAACTTCATTAACGAGATGTCCGAGTTTGTGAATTCAACATCTGGCAAGCGCATTCGGATATGGGGCACTTATGAGCCCTCAGAGAACCTTACGATATCCAAAGATATCGTCGTACAGCATTGGCAGTATGGTCAATCCGACCCTGTTCAGTTGCAGAACGATGACTACAGTCTCATCAACTCCAACGACTGGTGGGCGTACATGAGCCTGAAAAATGACCACACGCCGATCCTACCCGCACCGTACCCGCAGTTCTACAACACCAGCAGGACATTGAACTTCGCGGATGTGCCAGGATGGCAATGGGATCCGTCGCTCTTCAATCAGATTAACACAACCGAGCAGCTCAAGCCAGGTGCTAGCGGTAACAAGGGCGCCATTCTCGCGGCGTGGAACGACAACGGACCCGACGCGACCACACAGCTCGAAGCATACTACGCCATGCGCGAAGGCATTCCGGTTATGGCAGCACGTGCCTGGTCTGGCAAGCGTGGCGTGAACATCACGACCGAGAACACCAATGCCACCATCCATTTCCTGGCGGCCAACGCACCAGGTCAAAACCTTGACCGACGTCCTGCATCGCTGCGCCGGACTGCGCAGACCAACAGACTGATCCTGACCTGGAATTCACGAGATGGCCAAATGGCTCAGACCTTTGGCAAGGGCTCCTTTGGTCCACCATACACGCTGAGCCTGAATGTCTCGTCACCATTTAACATCAAGGGACCCGACACATCTTTGGCAATCAGCAGAGTCATGTCTAATGCCACCACCAACTCAACCGTTCAGACTCTCGTCTTCACGACTGCTGACGGCTTCCCTTACCCCCTTCGCAACGTTTCGTACGACGACTATGACCCGGGCCACCCCGGCCGCATTTGGACGAATGAGTCTAGCTCTTCTCACGAGCCCGTTCCCATCACGTTCCCCGCGCGCCTACGTATCGAGACCAGCGTATACAACGGCAGCCGTGTATGGGTGAATGAAAAGTTTGCCGGACGCTTCGAAGTCTTCGTGTTCGGTGGTCGCAACACGGTCTTCAGCTGGAGTCAGATGGCACTTGTTGCGCCCTTGGACAGCGTTGACGGTGGAGTCGATAGCTTCAAGCTGGAGGACGGGGTAGGGATGTACAACGTTACAGCTGGCAACGGGAGCTATGGATCTTCGCCGCCGGAACAGAACGCTGCGACGGTCAGGGGGTTAAGTAGTGTGCTGCACTTACTTGTTGGGTCTGTAATGATATGGATGTTTGTATAGCATGATACCAGGCATCGTTAAACGAGCATTGAGAATTTTTTTTCTTATCCTTTCAGTTGATCTCCTCGGGTTGCGCTCTTCTCCTGTCTTCGTTATCTTCTCTACGTTCGATCTTCCGGGTTGATAGTGCAAATGACTCCACGCACGCTGTTGACTCCGAAGAACGCTACGTTTGCTTGACAAACTCAAAGATATTCTCTTCGTCCATGGAACTTCTTCTTCACAGATTTTCGTTTTCGACAACAGACTGCCAGGGCTATCTCGGAGCTTGCGGTAGCTCTAGGCTTCTCGGCAACGAGGGCGGCTTCCTTGCGAGCATGGGCTCCGCCTAGTGCGCGGAAAGTCTCTGTCTGGATTTCGGTTTGCTCTTAGAAATGGGTGACTTCGTCGTCGCGCTTCCCGAACAGAGTGCTCATGACGGTTAGGTGGAAGGCCATATCTGCTTCTTGGCGGATTGTATTGATCAGGCATCAAGGTTGGCAGATCAACAATGGTGTCTGTGGGAAGTGAGCATTTCGGTGCGCCCGTTGGGCGGTGAAAGGTATCCTTAGTTGGCGAGAAGAAAAGGTGGAAGAAATGACGAAATTCTGCCATGTACTGATCTCAGATTCACGATATCATAATGAGTGCGTCGAAAGTGGATTCTATGCACGCAAAAGCCGACTCCGCCGTCAACAACGCCAACAACGCCTTTTCCATGCTCTTGGGACATTCAAATGGATGCACCGACTCCTCATGCGCTCTGCGACGCCACCCACTTTTTCATCCTCTTTTTGATGTCTGATTCCGTCTGTTGCATGGGGTTCAGTTTCCTGTCCCTTGCCATCCTGCCGTAGTCTTCGCCGTACTTGATGTGCAGTCTCTCCAACCACTCGCCTTCTCTATCACTCTGCTTCCTCGGTGCCTTCCTCGCACCATTCCGTGCCGCCTCTTCTAGCTCACTGATCACCGGGTTCTGCGCCTCGTTCTCCCTTCTCTCAGGGACCATAGCAAATCCATTCCACTCGACCCCATCGTCACTGTCTTCGAGCTCGTTCAGAGGGTCGTTGAGCGGGTTGGAATTCGTTTCCGTCTCGCCTGTCACGCGCAGAATGGCGCCGGTCTCTGGGTCGCGTTCGACCTCAATCTCTTCGATATCGACAGCTTGCATGGGCTGCTTGGAGACAATATTCAAGCGGTTCGCTGTACTGTCAGCGCCAGCGTCGGCGCGCGAGGACTTGGGGTCGTTGAGGCCGAGCAGCTTGATCGTCTTCTCTGTACCACCCGTAGCGTGATTCAGGCGGGAGGTGAGCCCGAGACGACGGTAATTCTGTGACAATGTCTCCTTCTGATTCCTGTATTTTCGTCAGTACGAGTCGCTTCGTCTCTGCCGAGGGGCGTACCAGTGCTTTGCAATGATGGGGTTGCTCAGAATCTTCTTCTTGGAGGGGCCATTCTGGCGCTTCTTAGGGAGAGAAGACTTGTTCTTCTTCTTCTGGAGTTCGCGACCCATTTCGAGTGATTTGCCGGTTTTGGAAGGGTAGTAAGGGTGTTGCTGGAAGTTGACGTTGGTACACCCTCTCACTTTGTCGCAACTTCCCAAAATTTCGCGCTAGCGAATAAACTTATCGATAGCTTAGCGCGGCTTCTCAATCTAGCTCCGAGGTGTAGGTGTTCACAATATCGACCCCTGGGAGCCTCTCAACCATCACTGCCCGGATCCAAGCTAGTGGGTACGCGTCCATCATGGTGTCGCGTCGTAACCAAACACTGCTATCTTTATCGATCTTCCTTGGAGTGCTCGCATGGCATGTTGCAGCAGCAGCCGTCAAGGGCGAGACCGGAGGGGTGCCAGTGGGGCAATTGAGCGTCCATGAAATCGAAGAGCAGTTGCAGGTAAGTGCTAGGATGAGTGTCACCTGAATTCGAAGCACCAGCCTCCGTCAGTATGAGCTGTACACTGTCCAGGTGCACGTGAGCAGACGTTCACTCGGAGCATTATGATGTTGCGTATTCAATAGAAGACTAACTTCCTCAGGAATGCCCGCTTGTACAGGCACTCAATGAGCATAAGATTGCTACAAACCCTACTACTTCGTCCCTGAGCTCTCAGATATTCGCCGTGCTGTTTCCCGGCAGCCCAGCCGTCAACGCTCTGCTTGCTACGCTTTATATCTCTGGCCCGCCGAACTTTCTCCTCGCACTATGCCCGCCCAACATCGATCCTTCTTCGCTCTCGGTCATGGTGGCCTTTGCTGTTGGTGGGCTGCTCGGCGATACACTCTTCCATCTCCTGCCTGAGATCTTTTTGGGTGAGGTTGAGCCTGAGAACGTCAAGTTCGTAATGGTCGAGCCAAACAAGAATCTGCTTCTGGGTGTTGCCATCATGGTTGGCTTCGTTACGTTCGTAGCTATGGATAAGGCACTAAGGATTGCGACTGGTGGCGAAGGAGGCCATGATCACTCTCACGGACACGCCCCCGAGGAGGTCGAAGTCACAGCGAAGTCAAGTGGCGTCGAGACCAGTGACTCAAAAGATGGTCTGCGTTCTCGCAAGGCTGCTGCTGCCGATGTTCCTGTCGCAAGCGGAACGGAGAAGGAGATCAGCGCCAGCGTGAAGCTTGGTGGCTACCTCAATCTCATTGCCGACTTTACTCATAACATCACGGACGGCCTTGCCCTGAGCTCTTCTTTCTACGCATCTCCCACCATTGGTGCAACCACTACTGTTGCCGTGTTCTTCCATGAGATCCCACACGAGGTCGGCGACTTTGCTTTGTTGATCCAATCAGGCTTCAGTAAGCGGGCCGCGATGGGCGCCCAGTTCGTAACGGCTGCAGGTGCTTTCCTAGGGACTTGCATTGGCATTGCAGTACAAGAATTCGGTGGCAGTGCGGCCACAGCTGAGGCTCAAAGTGCCGGTCTCTGGGGCACCAGCTTGCAATGGGGAGACATGTTGCTGCCATTTACAGCAGGTACCTTCTTGTATGTTGGGACTGTAGCCGTTATTCCTGAGCTCCTGGAAACAGGGCCGAACAAGGGCGAAGAGCTTAAGAAGACACTTACGCAGTTTGCCGCTATGTTTACAGGTGCGGGTATCATGCTTGCGTAGGTATTCCGTTGTACACGCATTCCAACCGTAGCTAATGCGTACACAGGATCTCGTGGTCTTGAGCTGCAGTCATCAGTACGGGCCGCCAACCTCTTCCTGATTGAGCCCTCCTCTCGACATCAGGCGCACCTCAAGGCGCATTGGGCGAGAAGCCGCTTTCCTTAACCACTTCAAGCATTCGCAACCCGACACAGTAGTAAAATAGATTTAGAGTGAATCAGCAACATGGCTACCGGCGTGTGCTACCGCCTCGTCAATTATTACTTCAACGCCGCAACATCACGACGCGTACAAGCATTCACAATTGGCATCGCACGAAACGCTTTCCGGATATGGCTGGTTCTTTGCACGTTTCATGTCGGACCCGGCCTGACTCCACGCACCACATCCTCTCGCATTCGTCGATCTTGTCGCTTCGAGCGAGGCAATGTGCAAAATCGCATCGTTGGTCTTATTTATCACAGTACATGGCCGAAACGCGGAGCCAGCCAATTGGTCGTCGTACATGAATCACGACGTACAGCCACTATTCTCTACTATTATATAGAGCTAATTAGGAGTACCTCATACTAGAAACTAGGTAGATTAAAGATATCGACCTTTGTCAAGCGCAGGTCCGGCCCACCTGTGCTAGCAAGTCCAAAAGGAATCACGGCTCACTCCGATGCCTACAGTGTGCGCGTGTTCGAACCTGGAGGAGGTCACAGTGTGATTGCGGGCAAAGTCCCCCCACGCGTGGATCCTAGGTTGCGGAGCCGCACAGGTCTGGGATTCAGCCAAGCCGGTCTTGCTCCGTGGTGAGCTAGAGGACTGAGGCACGATCTGGGCCACTGTGAGCTAGTATGACGCTTGTGGCCAGATCAGAAGTGCGTAAGCTACTGGAGGGTCGCAGTACTAGTCACATCAGTGACGTGCCCTAGGCTGCGGCACCTAAAGAAGGGGAATATTGTAAGGCCCTGCCTGCCTGCGGGAGGCTCGGCTGACGATAAGTACTGTTGCCGGCCAGGCTCACTCATCAGAGTGAGTCGTGATTCCTTTTGGGTTTGCTGGTGCAGGTAGGCCGGGTCTGCGTCTAACAGTATCTATATAGCTTACCTAATCTAACTAGTATAAAGATGCAAATTTTATAGGTTCTATATTTTATATTTAACTAAAGAACTTTAAAACTCTAGACATATAGTATTAGAGTTATACTTTAAGTAAAGCTTATAAGTACTAGTTCTATTAGTTCTTAGCAATAAATATAGTATTAGAGAAATAACGTACCCCACGGGCGAGCCGGTCAACGGGCGAGTCAGTCACTTTTGCTAAGCCCCTACTAAAGTACCCTTCCTATACTAATACCTTAATAATAAAATAATATTAACGCGCCTTAGGAAGCGCAAGTATAGCTTGTGCTTTAAGCTCTTAAATAAGACGCGAATCTCTTATAATAACGCGCTGCAGCTATCTATAGGGTGCCTTAAAGCACACTAAGCGACTAACGCGCAGGACAACCTTTACAAGCTAGTACTATGCCTAACTTACAAGAGCTAGACAATCTAGAGGAGCAGGTAATTGTTAATCACATACTTAAGCTAGACACCTGAGGATTTAGCCCTTAGCTGGCAGATGTGGCTGCAATGGCTAATTCTCTGTGCGCTAAGCGTAATCTGGGCCTAGTTAGCACAAACTGGCCTAGTACATTTATAAAGCGTTAACTAGAGCTTAAAGTAAAGTTTAATTACAGGTATAACTATAAGTAAGCCCTCTGCAAGGATTCTGGGATTATGCAGGGCTAGTTTAGCCTAGTAGCTAACGTTAAAGCTAAGTATAGTATCTAGGATAATAACACGTATAACTTTAATAAGACAGGCTTTATAATAGGCTAGATCTCCTAAGGAGCAGTTATTACAGCTTTAGAGAGACAAGGAAGGCTAAAGGCAGTCTAGCTAGGCAACTAGGAGTAGACAACAGTTATACAGGGCATTAATGTAAAAGGATAGGCTATCCTGCCCTTTGTTATCTTTAAGGCGCGCTACTACCTCTCTAGCTGGTATAAGGAGGAAGACCTGCCCTAGGACTAGGTTATTAGAGTCTCTAGTAATAGCTAGACTACTAATAAGCTTTATTTTAAGTAGTTAAAGCACTTTAACAGGTTTATAAAGGAGCGTACTATTAGTACCTACTAACTGCTAGTTATTAACAGCTATAAGAGCCACAACTTGCTCTAGTTCTAGTAATACTGCAAGGATAATAAGATTGTTACCTTATATATGCCTCTGCACTTATTACACCTCCTACAGCTACTTAATGTGGGCTGTTTTGCCCCTTTAAAGACAGCGTATAGGCGCTAAGCTAAAATGCGTATACATAACTGGATTACCTACCTTATAAAGACAGAGTTCCTGCTATACTTTAAAGTAGCCTATAATACAGTATTTACTGCTAGTAATATCTAGGGAGGGTTCTAAGGTGCTGGATTAGTCCTGTTTAACCTAGAACAGGTCATATCAGCCCTTAATATGAAGCTTTAGACTCTATTACTACTACTTACTGCTAACAACATACCCTAGCAGTTACACACCCCTAGCAATACCCTAGAATTTAGGTTGCAATTAACACTTGTAAAGTTAAGGATTTAGAGGTATGTAGACAGCTCTCCTATATCTATAGTTAAGGCGTTTAAGAAGGTGTTAAAGGGGGCTATAATTATTAAGAATAAGCTAGTTTTAGCTTAATAGGAAATTAAGGAGCTTTAAGCAGCTAATAAGGCTGCTACATAATAAAAATTGCATAAAAGAAAGTAGATTTAGAAGGAAGGGACCCTAATAGTTTAAGATAGGCAGTAACTAGTAGCTCTAAAGGAGTTTAGGGCGCGTAGTAATAGGAAGAAGGCAAAGAAGCAGGTGCGCGCTTAAGAGGGTAAACTAAGCTAAAGGCGCTGTAGAAGGTGCAATTAGAATAGGCATAATGCGCAAATGTGCAAGATTGATATAGATAAGGTCTCTAAATAATACTATGTGCTGTAGTCTGCTATAGAGTGCTAAAGTATAGTGTTATAGGCCATAATAGGTCAGGTTTTGGTAGGGGCTTGACAAAAGTGACCAACTCGCCCGTTGACCGGCTCGCCCGTGGGGTACGTTGTATGTATAGCGAATAGAAATAAGTAAAGCATCTATCTATATACTTAGAAATATCTCTATAACTTCTGCTATAGTAGACCTAAAAACAAAATTAATATAGCATTTTCAAGCTATAGATCGGCTCTGTAATTAAGTTACCTGATATATACTAGTAGGGTAGCTTAGTAAGCACCTATGGAGAAAAGAGTATCTTGATTAATAGGGTCACTTTAATTAGTACACTCTATAGCTATTTTCTAAGTAATAAAAACTTATTTTTAAATATAGATATATAGTACCAACTTCTAAAACTATTTTAAGCTTCTAAAAATTAACTTTAGCTTAACTATAGCTATAGCTATACGTAGTTTAAACACTACATTAAGTATACTTTTATATATAGGTATAGAGTAGCTATAAGCTTAGTAAGTCCTTTTTTTTTTATACTAGCATAGAGTTTAAATAGATTATATATAGTATTAATATATAATCTAGTATATTAAATAATTCTATAGAAAGTGGCGTTAGGAAGTTTAGATATAATGTCAGCCCCAACGGCCACCATAACCCAGTGGGTTAGTGTGCTGGGCACAGGGGACGTATATCGTCCCACATGTGCGGTTCGCTGGCTCTTGAGCGAACAGTCCACAGTCTATGAATGGATACTGTGCCTGACTATACTATTGTTCAACACATCATGCCCTCCTCAACTAGAGCTCCACAGTACGGGTCCTGACATATAATAGTATAGCTTATTAAAATAGTAATAACTCTTGATATAAAAGAGCTCTAGTCTTACTTTATAACTTATATCTTAGTAAAGAGGCTATAAAGATTATATAGAGCTTAATATAGTATAGGTTAGTAGCTTAGTAAGTAGGATAATTAAGTAAATTAGTATAAATAGTACTACTCTAAGGTATATAGAGTTTACTAGGTACTTAGTAAGCATATTATATAATATAAATTATAGTTGTAGCTATACTCTATAATTTAAGCTACTAGCCTTCTAATTAGGCCTAGTATAGCAAGTGCTATAAGCTTTAAGAGTAATATAGAAATCTAGCTTTAAAGCCTTATAGTATAATAGGCTAGGTTTAGAGTTTAGCACCTTAGATGCTCTCTACCCCTTAGCTAACCTCTAATTTACTACTCTTCAGCTAACCTCTAAATAATACTTAACCTCTATAGTAGAGAATACAAAAAATTCTAACCTCTAGTTCAGGATAAGATCTCTAATATAGAGGTTATAAAAGGAATATAACCTCTATATAGGAGTCTTTTATTACTTAATTTATCTAATTTACTCTTATATATTACCCTTAGTAGCTAGCTTCTTATATATAGAACTAGTTTTAGAGTAGCTGTATACTTAGTAAGTACCTATATTATGTCTTTATAAAGAGTATTAAGTTTCTATATATTAGTTTTACTATATTTTATATCTTATTATATAGACCTTAGTAGAGGCTTTATAAAAAGCCTACTAAGGCCGCAAGGAATAACGTTAGTAAGTTTAGACTATAGGATATATAAGCAAAGCCTCTTATAAATAGAGCCTTAGTAGCTATATAGCTAGTAATAGATATAGAAATAGACATCATATATTGCCTAATTAAGCTAGTATATATATTTTTTATTATATATATATATATTGTCTATTACATGTCTATTACTATTGGTTTCTACTAGAGTATCTAAAAATCTATACTTTAAACCCTTATTACTTACGCTATATAGTAGGTATTACCTAAGCTAAGGGTTTATTTAAAGCAAGAGTACTATTCTATATTTATATTACTAATAGATATACTGTTTCTCTAATAGACTAGGCTCTAATACTAAAAGAATACTATTTTAAGACTTTCAAGAGTTTATTCTCTCTTAAACTAGCTTAGTAAGCCTAATAAAGTAATACCTAAGTGGGGAATTATAGTATAGTATATCTTAGAAATTTATCTTACTAATCTTATTCATAGGCCTACTATAGCCTCTACTATAAGTATTCTTAATACCTCTATTTTCTAACTTAAAGGCTTAATAACTAACGCTATAGGATAGGTATATACTTAGTAAGCTGCTGACTCTTCTTGTCCAATATAGACCTATACACCTACAAAAGAATATCTTAGGATTTTCTAACTTTTATTTTAACGTTCCTAGCCTCTCTATATATAGGCTACTGTTACGATCCCAAAGAACACAGACAGGGCAACGACAATTACAAGCCAGTGCTGCACAGCTGCAGCACAGTAGAACCCATATAAGAAGTATTACAGAAGGAAGCAGACTTAGGGTCACAGTCCCTAGGGATCACGTGACACTGAGCACGGGTCTTAGCATTAATCAGTTTAATTAGTGCTTAGTGCGAT
>SAUC01000179.1:0-45404 GCA_004335245.1 Didymella lethalis
CCCTAACCCTAACCCTAACCCTAACCCTAACCCTAACCCTAACCCTAACCCTAACCTTAGTAGAGGCCTAGTTATAGCAACTTATAAGTTAATAGAACTTAAATATTAACACTCTATCTACTATAGCAGCGCCTAATAATAGACACTACTGCTCCCCCTAACTAACTAAACTCCTAGACATAGGGAAGTTTAATAGAAATAGATATATATACTAGATGTTTAAATTATAAATAATTAATAAACTTATATTACTAGAAGACTACTTTAGTATTAGAGTAGCCTATATATTCAACTGTCTAGAGGGATAAGCTGCACACGTAGGTCTTTTATAGAAAGAATAGAACCTAAATAAGATAATAGATAACTTCTAGAAATTCTTAGACAAATAGTATAAGGACTCCTTATTTAAAAAACAATCGCGTTAGAAGCTCTAGACTATTATAATAAGGAAACACAACTATTCTCTAGAAACTTTTAACGCAGAGTTTATTTAGCTAGCGTATAATATATTAGAAGAGAAAAATATATAAAACTTTAAAACAAGATATCTATTAGCACTCTGCCTAGATCTCTAAGAAAAAATAATATTAGTAGATATCCTAGAAGAATAGGACCTCTAGACTCTTATAGCAAGAGTCTCTAAGGTAGACGTTAATATATAGCAAGTACAAAGTTACTTTAGTAGGAACTTTAATAGAAGTAATAAGAAACCTAATAATAGTAATAAAATAGATTAGGAAGCTACTAAAGCCTACGCAGGTTATATAGAACTAGACAACTATAGAAGAGTAGAATAGCAACCCTTAGAAATAATAAAGAAATAAAGGTCTAATAACCTATATATATATTATAGAAAGAATAGCTACTATATGAACTAATATAAACTTAGGCTAGTAAGGAGACCTAATAGTATCTAGGTAAAAGCTATAGTAATAACTAACACTCCTAAGGAAATCTCTAGATTAGAGATATTAGACTTAGAAAACTAGCTACTCCTGTCTATAGACGCGGACAGGGGTTAAGAAATAAGAAAGTAAAGAAAAACAAATCCTTTAGGGAATTCTACTAGCAATAGCTAGATAGCAAACTAATATCCCTCTATATACTAGTAGACAAAACAGCTGTAGCATATACACTAATTAATACTAGTTGCCTAACCTATAGGATTATCTCCTCTAGATTTATAAAGAAACATAAACTGTTACATACCTAATCTTATAAGAGAAAGATAACTAGCGTTACTAGAAAGATGTTATAGATTATAGAAGTAACTAAGTTTAACCTAGATATAGATAGATATAAAGAAACTATATAGGCCTATATCCTAAAGGACAAAGAAGAATACAACCTTATACTAGGATAGCCCTAGATAGACTAACACAACATAACATTAGTACTAGTAAAAAGGTTAATGTTTATATACTTATCTAAAACATGAGTAAGAAGCTAAGAAGGAATTAAACCTAGCTAGGTTATATAATAGGCTAGCCTAGCTCTATTTTAGGCTCTATAAAAATAGTCTTAAGGAGACCTAAGCACTATAATCTTCTCTGCTTTAATAGCAGACATTTAGAAGGCTCTTAAGAAAAAAGAGTTAGTAGACCTACAAATAGTCCTACTAGACTACCTAAAAAACAAATATTAAACTTTCCTAAAAATAGAAGCTAACAAGCTTGCTCTCTACTAAGGTCTAGATATTAACTACTCTATAGAGTTAATAGAAGAGGATAGGAAATCAGCTACTATCCCCTAGGGCCTACTTTACAACATGTCTAGAGAGGAACTCTTGGTGCTTAGACAGCAACTAACTAGTTACCTAGACAAAGAATTTATATAGGTTAGTAAGTTAAGCGTATTAGCCCTAGTCCTTTTTATAAAGAAGCTAGGCAGAGGACTTAGGTTCTGCGTAGACTACTAAGCACTAAATGCTATTACTAAGAAGGACTAATATCCCCTCCTATTAATACACAAGACGCTGTCTTAAATCTTAAAAGTAAAGTAGTTTACTAAAGTAGACGTAGTCTAAGCCTTTTACAAAATCTATATAGTAGATAGAGATAAGTAGAAAACCACCTTCTAGACCTAATTTAGCCTCTATAAATAGTTGGTAACACTATTTAGGTTAGCAAACGCACCTAGCACGTTCTAATAGTATATTAATTAGACGCTCTAGGAATACCATAATAAATAGTGCTCTGCTTACGTTAACAACGTTCTAGTCTACTTAAGCAGGAGTTAGAAGGAATACAAATAGAAGGTACTTAAGATTATATAGAAACTAGGCAAGGCCGGCCTATATCTAGACATAGAGAAGAGTAAGTTCTCTGTTAAGTCTACTAAATACCTTAGGTTTATTATTAAAGCTAGGAAAGGTATTAGAATAGACCCTAAGAAGGTTGTAGTAATTAAAGTATAGAAAGCCCCTAAGATAGTAAAAGGTATCTAAAGTTTCCTTAGCTTTGCTAACTTCTACTAATAGTTTATTAATAGATTTTTGTTAATAGCAGAACCCTTAACAAAGTTAACTAGGAAGAACTCTAACTTTAAATAGAGACCTACCTAACACAAAGCCTTTAAATTAATAAAAGAAGCTTTTATTGCAGAACCTACCCTAACTAACTTTAACCAAGACCTAAAGACAGTCCTAGAGTATAACACGTCTAGATAGGCTACTAGAGGAGTGCTATCCTAATTTAGTAAGGATAGTATACTTTAAATAGTAGCCTACTTCTCTACTAAGAATTCTAAAGTAGAAGTAAACTATATAATTTATAATAAAGAAATATTAGTAGTTATTAAGTGCTTATAGGAATAGAATACTAAGTTAAAACAAGTTAAGGAGTTTATAGTAGTTACTAACTATAAGAATCTAGAGTACTTCTATAAAACTAGACTCTTTATAGAATATTATATCTAATAGTTAAGCCTCCTTAGTTAGTTTAACCTAACCTTTATATACTAGCTAGGGAAAACTAACTACTAAGCAGACGCCCTGTCCTAGAGAGAGGAGGATATGCTAGATAGAGTAGATAATAACTAGAAAAGAATATAACACTTCTAACTACTCTACCTATTTGCTATAGTAATATAACCGCCTTTAGAAGAAGGGGAAGTAGAAGCTATAGTATCTTTCTCTACCTACCTCTAAAGCGCTAATACTCTCTAACTAGCTAAACTAATAATATATAGCTATCTAATTACTACTTGTTTATAGAGACAATAGAGGCTAGTATTAATAGCATAGGAATAGAATAGTAAAATAATAGTAACTCCTGCTAAGGAGCAAGACTAAGCAACTGCTAACAAATAGGCCCCTATACATACCTACAACAAAAACCCCTATAATAATATAAACGCGTTTAAGACACTATAGACTTAGACTGCCTAAGTAGACAAAACTTACTAAATAGTAATAGAAGCTATATAAGTAGGTACTTAAAAGTTTCCTCTATAGATTAACCTAAAAGTCTCCCTAATAGAATACTTACTAGACAAGAAAGGTTAGCTGCGTTATAGAGGAAGGAAGTAGGTACCTAACTTAGAAGTATTAAAAGGATAGATTATAAATAATATCTACTACTTGCCTATAATAGGACACCTAGGGTAAGAGAATATATATACTATCCTATTATAGTTATATTTCTAGCTGAGTATATCCTTAGCACTCTAATGTTACGTCTCTAACTGCAACATTTGTAGAAGGACTAAACTATAAAGAGAATTAAAACAAGGCCTATTAAAACTACTTCTATTACTAAGTAATATATAGAAGGAAATCTCTATAGATTTTATTACTAACCTACTAGACAGCATAGGGAATAGTAATCTAATAGTTATTACTAATTAACTCTCTAAAGACATAATCCTAATTCCCCTTCTAAATATATCTATAGAAATAGTCTTTAACACGTTTATCTCCTACGTAGTTATATACTACTAGACACTAGACGCTATAGTCTCTAATTAAGGATTATAGTTCCTAAGCAATTTCTAGGGAATAATATACTAGAAGCTATAGATTACCTAATAGTTATCTACTACTTTTTATCTATAAATAGATAGTAGCACTAAACGCATAAACTTAGTTATAGAAGCCTACCTCTAAGCCTATATAGACTAGACCTAGAACAACTAGGCACGTTAGATACTAGCTACACAAATCGCTATTAAAGGATAAGTAGTAAGTTCTATAGGCGTTAGTCCTTTTTTTATCTAGCATAGATACAATATAGACGCTGTCTAGGAGGACCTAGACCTAGTTGCTAAAAGTCTCTATTAGAACGCTAGGGAACTAGCAAAGGCAGCAGCTATAATAGTATAGAAGTTTACTAAAACTATAGGATTTAAATAGTCTAAAATAGTAGAAGTATAATAGGCCTAGGAACTCTAAGCTAATAAGTACTAGAAAGAAGCACCCTAACTCTGCGTAGGTAATAAAGTCTAGCTAAAACTAGGAAACTACTTCTCTAACAACTAAGCTAGCTAGAAGTTAGATTAGAAAAATAGGAAGTTTACTATAATAGAAGTAATCTCCCTATATAATATAAAACTTAATATTAAGAAAAGAATCTATCTAGTGTTCTATATAGATAGGCTCTGTCTCTGTGCAGACAACCCCTTAGAAGAATAGATAAATAATAACCTATAACTAGGTCCTTTAGTAGTAATAAGCAAAGATAGTTCTTCTACTAAAGAATAGAAAGTTAAAGCTATCTGTAGAGAACACCTATTAGGGATAAATAGTAAGGATTATTAATACCTAGTAGTATAGTAAGGCTATGCTTAGAAAACCTAGGAACTAAAGTCTAACTATAAAGAGTTATCTGCCCTAAACAAATAGATTATAGAAACAGCTAGAAGCTATAACGCTTAGGGAAACCTACCCTTAGGATTCTCTCTAGAACCTCCTAATAGATACTCTTAGTAAAAGGGAAACTATACTTCTAGTTAAAGAAATAGTAAGTAGCTACTATATAAAATAGCTACTATATAGAAAGTAGAACCCTTAAGCATATAAAGAAGAGAAGAAGAAGACTATATAGTTAGAAGGGGAATATTCTAAAAGAAAGAAGTTCTATTTATTATACTATAAAACACTAGTTACTACTAAATAGTAACTATTGCAGCTAAGAGATATAGATTAGATTAAATAATAATTAAGTAGGAGTTGATAAAGTTCCTCTGTTAATTTAATCCTATTAGAATACCTAATTATATACCTAGTTAGACTAATAGTAGGACTAACTAAGTACTGCTTATCTACTAGATTACTTTAGATTAGATATTAACCTCTAGGGTTAGGCTTAATTAAACTCCTCTGCAACACACCCCCTAGAAGTACTTCTAAAGTGCTTCTAATTATAAGTAGTAGTTTTAGTTTAGTGTTCCTTACTATAATCTACTTATCTATTTATGTAATAATTACGTAATTAGACTGTTAAACTTTTCTACGCTAGGCCTAATTAGTTTGTTTTCATCTAAGCGCGCATAATGCTAAGTTTTAGCCCTACTACTCTTAGTTCTTTCTTCTATCTAATCTATATTTAATAAAATTTTAGGTCTACTACAGCTGCTTAGTCTGCAACAGGCAAGTGCTTAATCCTGTAAAGTAAGGGCGTTGCTAACTATAGACTAGATTATTATAGGTAGGAAAGCTAGTGCTAAAGATGCATCTAAGACAACTCCTAAGACTACTAGGCAGTCTAGTCCTAGGACGCGTAGTACAATCCCTACCTATAGTTAAAGATAGAAGTAATTATCTTTATATAATTATCTTAATCTACCTATCTCTCTGTTCTAAGAAAAACTAATCTTTAAATTAGGTATTGTTAAGAAGGATCTAGCTAAGATTAGCAAGATTACTTGTGTACCTCCTCCTAGGGGCCTACTTAATAATTTGTCTAGTGCTCTAGTTATACTTCTAAGTAATAACAGCGACTCTAAGTCTAAGAGTAATAATAACGCTAATATTAATTATAAATAACCTAACTCTAAGGACATATTTAAGACTAATCTAGTCTAACATAACAACTAAGACGCTGCTAACTTTAATTAGGCTGTCTCTAATATCAATCCCTATAGCTCCCTTAAGGATAGTTAAGCTCTATTAGAGCAGTTTAAAGATTCTTATAATAGTTATAATACTACTACTAAGATTGCTGTTAAGGCAGAGTACGCAGTTAGCAAGTTAATAGACTACCTATGCGTTTTATATACTAAGTCCTAGTATTAACAATCTAATTATCTTAAGACCTATAGATGTTATTTAAATAACATAGCTGTTTTAAGATTAACTTACTACACCTATTATAAGAATTACTAGTGCTTGTATGTGTAAGTGTCTATCCTCCTTTTAATTATTATATATTAATCTTGTTTTAGTAATACGCCTTACTTCCTTAAGGCGTACAACGATCTAGTTGCGACAATTAAGGGATAGAGCTTAGTAAGTTAGTTTAATCTAGAGTTATACCTAGGCATTGCTAATTAAGTATTCTCTTTTTAGGCTAAAGAGATTAAGGTTGTGTTTAATTCCTTTTACTCTGTTTCTTACTAGATTTACAAGAAATAGGAGTCTAATAAGCAGATTACTTAGGAGAAAAAGCTAGCTAAGCAGCGTGCTACTTAGACAGCTAAGCCTTCTAGTCTATCTAAGTAGACCCCTATTTAGTCTAAGTTAGTAATAGCTCTATCTCCTTAATTAAGCCTTTAGTTTGCTCTGTCTCTAGTAAGGCCTGCTGCCTTAGTCACAAAGCCCTACACTCTAGTTAAGAAATCTAGATCTAGCAGTTACTTAAAATTCTAGGATACCTATGTTAGTAGTTAGTCTAGTCTAGTAGGTGTTACTAGGCCTATTAGTAAGGGTCTAGTCTTAACTAGGACCTCTAGTAAGAAGGTGTTAGGCACTACTATCTCTAATCTTAAGTTTAGAACTCCTTGTGCTATTAAGCAGTCTAATTATAACTTTAGTAGTAATAGTAGAGTAAGCCTTCTCTATTAGTATTCTAGATTAGTCTTTAAGTCTCCTTTAAAATTTAGTTGTCCTAGATCAAGTGCCCTTAATACGGTTAGTTGCAGTTATAATATAATAACTACAGCTAAGCTTAAGACTATCTACTAGGACTTAATCTCTAAGTCCTTATTAATAGATTGCTGCAGGCGTAAAATCTCTAGAATTCTAATTAGTTAGGAGACTAAGAGGCCTAGTTCTAAGCGCATAGATCTCTTGTAGATCCTAATCTAACTAATCCCTAACTACTAGTTAATCTTTCTCCTTTATAGTAGGTTAGACTAGGGAACCTTTAGGTTTCTGTTAGTCTAATCTCTCTATGTTAACAGCAGGAGACTATTAACTAGATTAAGTTATAAAACTAATGCTTAGTTACCTTACATAGGTTTTTTATAGTAATAAATAGATTACTATCCTTTAACTTAATTACTTGCGTTGTAAATATTAATTAGGGTCTTAAAGTAATTATATTGTTAATATATTAAATGCTTAGTTAATCTATCCGCCGGCATTCCTGCAGTTTCTAGATACTTAACTATTAACAATCCTTTATTGTATTCTTGCCTGAGCTACATGTTCTAAATATCTACATAGCAGAGCCTGGTGTTAATTTATTTATTTAATCCTACTACTAGTTAAATTATTTGTTAATTATTATACTATATATTCTAGATTTCCCTAAGATCTAGTGTAATCTTATTAAAGAAGCATTAGAGTGCTTTTATTTCTTTTATAATCTACTCTAATGCTAGGAGCTCTGCTTTAGTAGTAGAAGTAGTTACTATTAACTATTAAGTAGATTTCTATAGGATTAGTCCTCTAAACAGGATTGCTATATATCTATACAAGGATTGTCTTGTTTTAGGATTATCTACAAATAATACGTTAGCGCAGATTGTTAGATCTAGTCTATTATAATTTCTATATTAAATACCTTCTATCCTTATTTAATAGAGGTACATAATTACTTAATTAATTACCTTAAAGTACTTTCTACTAGGATTAGTAAGGAAGTAAGATAGTTTAGATACTGCAAATGCAATGTTAGGCCTAAGCATAATTACTGTGTATAGTGCTAATCTAACTTTCTCTTAGTATATTTTAATCTTAGCTTTTATAGCCTCTCTATTGTTCTTAGTTAGTTCTTCTAATAGGAGAGGTGTAGGTAGAAACGTTCTATCTCTAAGATTAAACTTCTTTATAATCTTATTAATATAGGTGTTATAAATTAAAGTAATAGATCTTCTTAATTAGTCTCTAATTACTCTTACCCCTAAGAACTATTCTACTTCTCCCTATTCCTAGATTTTATACTTCCTTATAACTTTTTGCTAGATTTCCTAAGCATGTTTGTTATAATCCTTTTTAAATATTAGAAGTATATTGTCTACATAGAATAGAACTAAGACTATCTAATCTTAGTTAAAGAACAAGTAAGGTTCTTCTTTACTTACTTAAAGATCTACTAATCTAAGAGTACTTAAGAACTCTTTATACTATAATAGGGGTAATTCTTTTAGTTTATACAGTACTCTGTTTAGTTTTATACTATATCTAGTCTTCTTGTATCTATCTAGCATATTGCAGATTACTAGATTAGTTTAATTAATTTAGGCATTTAGAAACGCTCCAACCATGTTATACTAGAGTATTTCTAGATTAAACTTAGCTGCAATTGCTATTGCAGTTTAGAACAACTAGGCTGCTAGTATAGTAGCATAGGTTATGCTAATAGAGTTTATAGATTATAGATTACCTCTTACTACTATCTGTGCTTTGCACTTTAAGAAGTAACTATCTTAATTAAATTTGTATATAAACACCTACTTTAATAGGAGTAGTTAATCTAGGACTTAATCTATTTATATTTTAGTCTAAGTGCCTTTCTTAATTATTACATTAATCTCTCTTTCTGTTGCTTTAATAAACAGACTTCTAAGTAGGTGTTATAGCACCTGCTTCTAGGTGCTTAGAGGTAGAGGTAGGTTATCTCTATAGGTTTTCTTTATTAGGTTAATCTAGTCTCTAACCTAATTAGTAAAAGTAGCTACTATAACTATTAAGTTTATAGTCTTATAACTAGATTAGTCTTTCTAGGTCTTATTTAACCCTAGAAGGTAAGTTTCTTTAAAGTTTAACTAAAGATTGTTTTGCTTAGAGAGGTTAGTAATTAATGCATTAACACTTCTACCCTCTACTTAATTGTCTAGCCTTTTCTATCTCTAGATTAGCTTATATACGCTTGTTAGTCTGTTAACTTCTAGGGCCGCACCCCTTAGTCTATAACTTAATTAAAGTAGTAGTCTAATACTTGCTTTGCCTACTATCTTAGAAGTAGATTAGGTAGATTAAGAGGCAGGTGTTACTAAGCAGGCTGCGCTTGGCCTTGTTAACCCTAACTAGTTAATAGAAGATAGTGTATTAGCTCTTATAGTAGTGTGTACCCCCTATTAATTACTAGTTCCTAATTAATTAGATTGTCTAATTACCCCTCCTTGCCTTGCACGGTTATTATCTAGCTTAGGTGTTAGACTAGGGGTAACAAGGCCTGTCTCTATTAATTAATCTACAAGGACTTCTAGTTGATTACTAGCCTTGTAACTATCCTATATAGTTTCTTTAGGTCTAATTTAATTGCTAGGTAGGCCGGCCTTAGCAGTGTTCTGTTAGACCTAATCTATATCTGCTTTAATGTTTAATTATAGATTTTAGTCTTGTTCTAAAAACTTGTAAGGATTAATTAAATTAATATCTATTCTAGGATTATTAAATTTACTAATGTGCAAGATATCTAAAATGTAGGTTGCTTGCTCCTTTAGCATCTCCTTAGTTAGGTTACCTTAATAGTACTTAGACTTATTAAAGGTTACATTTCAAGTAGTTATAACCTAATTAAGTGTTAGTACCTAAATTAAATAGATGTTAGAGGCTTAATACCTAATTAAATATCTAATATGCCCTTATAGATTAACTTTAAAGCCTCTTTAGTTGCGTCCGGCTGTGTGTTCCTAATCTAATAGGTATAATCTGCAGCTATATGCATATATTCTGCTCTAATCTAGTTAGAGATTAGCAGTTTTGTTCCTAATTTTCGCAGGCTTATAGAATTAGAAATATTTAGTAAACTATTAATCAAGAACTTTGTTTAGTAAGCTGTAGTTTTAGCCAGGTGCTAGGCTGATGCTATATAAATAGGCTGCAGCCTTTATAATATTAGGCTATAGTTTAATTAGTAACCTAGCTCTAGTCCTTATCTTAATTAATTTTATCATAATTTCTTAACTAGCTTGCTCTGCTCCTCTATTTAGCTTATGCGTGTGTAGTAGAGGAGTTATAATTTTAATCCCTTTCTCTTCTACCTAGTTCTAATACTAGGATTGCCCTCTCTATAGTATTATAGCTATGTTATTATCTTAATTAATCTTAATAACGCAGAGATTATGTTTATTCTGTACCTATTCTATAAATAGTACTAGAATATCTATAATTAAGTCCAACGTCTTGGTCTAGATTAGGTTGCAATACAGCTTTCCTAAATAATCCTCTTTAATAATTATTATCTATTATTCTCTAAGACGCCCTGTTAGTATATTAAACAAGTCCTAGGCAATCTAATAGAAAGGTCTTAGAGATTTTTCCTTTAGTCTTCTAGATATAACTTAGGAGGCATATGTAACTAAGTAGTGCTTACACTCTATATAGGTTGTACTACTAATTTAAATGTTCTAGGCTACTCTTATAAGGTACTGCAGTGCCTTCTTTCTAAGATAACTAGATTATTAATGCTACAGCTCTTCTATATCTAATCTAGATTACCTTTAGTTTAAGCTAATAACTGCGTTTATAGATTAGATTGTTAGGTAAGAATCAATCTTCTAATATTTAATAAAGACTAGATTATAAGCAGTCTTTAGGTTACTTATAACTATGTTTTTAGTAATTGTTCTAAATTAAAGAGTATAATCTAATCTAAGGTACTAAACCCTAGATTTCTTTAGTCTTGCTTCTAACACAATATTAACATAGAAATCTTTAATAACTTTTGTATCTTTAAGAAGCAGATTTTTAGAATAAGGACTATTCTTTCTATTAAGTATGTTCTTAAGCAGTTAGTCTCCTGTTCCTAATACTAGAAGTAACTAAGTTCTAGCGTAAATAGTCTCTATAATCTTAGTTAGCTTAAAACTATTTAGGACTAGAAGATTATAGTTATTAACTAGATGCACAGCACTTCCTCTATCTAGGATAGTACTATTACTTAGAATATGTCTATTTGTCTAGGTAGTACTATTTACCCCTTAATTAGTATTATTAAGTAAGGTTAGATTAATAACTACTAATACAATTGATCTAGGATATCTAGAGGATAGTTAGGCCTTCCCCTTTCCTTATCCCTTTTCTTTAACTATCTTTTTAAGATTATTATACTTAGGGCTACTATACTGTTCTTTAATCTTAGTCTTGTTAAAGTTAGACAGATTAATCTTAGCAAAACTACTAGGGGTATTCCTAGTAATTGCTATAATAAGTTAACTGCAATTAATTAGATCCTAGGTATAGTTAGAAATTAGTCTATAGGGGCAAGGTTGTTTAGTTAGAAAGGTTAATTAGGCCTTCTTTCTGCCTTAATCTAAGTTAGATAATCTAGCAAATATTGCAAAGACTAATACCCCTTTCTTACTTCCTTTAATTAATTATTCAGAAAGGACTAGAGTAAATACTTTTGCTAGCTAATCTATAGTTATTTCTAGTTCTCCTAGGGCTTCCTTAGTAATTAGATATTGCTTTATAGATTATGCCTATTTAGGGGCAAAGCGTGCTCTAATCGCGTTAATAAAGTTAATTACAGCTAAGTGTCCCTTAATCTCTAGGACTTTGTTAACCTAAGCTTTTCTATATAGAATCTGCTATTTATTAAACTACTTATCTAGAGCAATCCTTCTGTAACGTGCCTTGTCTAAATAGGATTAATACTAAACTTGAACAAGCTACTTTAAGTTGCTATTATTTGGAGCAAGATCCTCCTTAAGTATTCTAACTAAGGCCTAAGGAGTAGATTTTCCTTAATTAAGTATCTTTATTAATATATTAGTTAAGAGTAACAAATAGATTAATTTAGTAATCTAGTTGTAGACGTTAGCTAACTTAGCTATATTCCTACTCTATTTGCTAGTCTATAATTTAAACCTTTTAATAGAGTCTCTATAATTATATCAGAGAAGCTTATACTCCTCCTTTTTCTTAGCATTCTACTCTTTAATTAAGGCAACTTAGTCTTTATATGCAGCTATCTAGTTGGCCGACTGTTCTCCTTCTCTAATAGATAGGATTAGTTCGTAGGTAGGAGCAACAGGTGCCTTAGGGAAGACTAGTTTAAGTTTATTAATTAGTTTTATAGTCTTAGCGTCTAGATTAATTATGCTCTAGATAGCTTTGCTGTTATAGATGCTCTAGAGTTAAGTATACTATGTTGCCTAGTTAGATCTGCTGTTTAGGATTAGACTTGTATAGATTGTAGGATTAGATTCTATGTTAGGTAGGATAAGGGATTTGAGTTGTTAATTCTAATCTATCCTTAAGCTAGTAAGATTTACGTAATAGAAGTTAATTAAGTAGATTGCAGACTAGGCTTATAACTATTGCAGCTAAGAGATATAGATTAGATTAAATAATAATTAAGCAGGAGTTAATAAAGTTCCTCTATTAATTTAATCCTATTAGAATACCTAATTATATACCTAGTTAGACTAATAGTAGAACTAACTAAGTACTGCTTATCTACTAGATTACTTTAGATTAGATATTAACCTCTAGGGTTAGGCTTAATTAAACTCCTCCGCAACAGTAACTAATAGAGAAGCCTATTATAGGGGTATACTATAGCACCTAAACACTAGAGATAAAAAATAATTAGTTTATAGGAGGCACCTCTTTATAATTATTAGAAGAAGCCTTAATATAGTTTACCCTTACAAATGCTATAACTTCCTGCTCCTAATTGCTAATTATAATATAAGCAACAATAGTATTAGCCTTAATATTATCTTTAGATATATTATAAGCCTAAGTAAGCACGCCTTACATTATAGACTGCGCGACAAACACATTATAAAGAGAGTTAAGCTATAAATATTAGCTATAGCTAGACTAAGAACAATAATTTTTAAGAGGAGACTTATAATAAGCTTATTCTAGTAGAGAATTTTGTCTATAACCTTGCAGGTAGAGCGCAGCTCCTTAAGTATCTTCCTCTAGAGATCTAAGCCTTTGCAAGTTATACTAATAACGTTGTTAGGATTCTTAAGCTCTTCCTTAACCTTAGCCTTATAGTCTAAAAGATTAGCATAGTACCCTAGCTTATCTCTAGGCTAGGATAGAAGATCTTATATTATTACTAAGTTTTAGCAGCGCTAGAGAGCACGCTTGTCCTTAGCAGAGACTAGGGTAGGGAGGAATAAGGCGTAGAGCTTAGGGTTAGGCTACAGCTTATAGATATAGTAAATAGTAGTAGCAGACTTAAAAGTCTTATAAGGAGCCTATAGAACCTAAAGATTAGTAACTAACTAGATAAAAGGGACACACTTAAAGAATACGAAAGTTATAAAACTTACCTTATAGTAGTAGCACTTCTTACGCTTACACTTAGAGCACGTTAACTTGTCCTTATTAATATTATAGAACTAGTAATTAAGAGTGCACTAAGTGTAACTATAAGGGTCTATAAGCTTAATAACATCTTCTTCTATATTATTAGGACTATTAATAGAGGCAGTAAGGGCGTTAAAGTTAATATTACTAAATAGCTTATAATTAGAGTTAGTAATAGTATAGCTAGGCGTAAAGGAAGAGTAGAGTAAAGCTTTCTTACTAGGCTATAGAGAATAAGTAGTTAGTATGTGCTTAGGTAAAGGTGTTGCGCGCTGCAAATGCTTCCTAGAAAGAAGAAACACTTATTATAAAGCTATAAGTAGCTTTGCAAAGCTTCTACTCTATAGGAAAAGCACGCTATAATAGGAATAATAAGCAGGACAACTTATAGAACTAGTAGTAGAACTAGCTTTACGCTTGCTAGGGCTAGCTATAGTAAGACGAAGCAAGGGCGAAGCAAAGCAAGAGTAGGTAGAAGGGGAGTATATATAAGTAGTAAGAAGGTAAAAGTAGTAGTAGGTAGGCGCATAGATAATATATAAGTAAGTAAGTTAGTTTATTATTTTATTCTAGATATTGTTTATAAACAACAAGAATAGTAGGGGGGTACTATAATAGGCTAGGCCCTAGACTAGTGCCTTAGCGCATAGAAGGCCTTAGGTGCTCTAGCTAATTACGCTCTAACTATATAGACCCTTAGTAGAACTCTAAGATTTATAAATCTCTATATAGGTCCTCTAAGACCTCTAGACTTAAGCCTGCCTTACTACTATAAGGGCTACTAGAGGCCTATAGACCCCTTAGACAGCCTCTAATATACTTCTACTAGGTAGTATTTATATGCAAAGCTCTGCACCTATAGATAGGTATTAAATTTATCTAGTTCTTACTTGCATACAGCCCTTAGCGGCCAGCTCCTTACATAGGTGTACTATTCTACCCTTTATTATCTATAAAAGTTACTAATATATCTCTACCTAGTATAAGGAAACTAATATACTATATAACTAGAAGCTCTCTATCTCTAAGAATAGATAGATAAACAACGCGCTTAGTTTTGGATAGTTAAAGTATTTTAACGCGTATATAAGAGTAGATTAGAAGGGATTATATAGGCTACTTA
The DNA here is from genome assembly GCA_004335245.1 of Didymella lethalis. Taxonomy (NCBI): domain Eukaryota; kingdom Fungi; phylum Ascomycota; class Dothideomycetes; order Pleosporales; family Didymellaceae; genus Didymella; species Didymella lethalis. The sequence goes on from SAUC01000179.1 coordinate 14,781, forward strand.
TTTTAGATAGCTATAAGAGCTATCTTAACTAGGATTTTAAAGACTACTACCTAGAAAATAAGATTCTAACCCTCTATATGCCTCCTTACTTATTATATATACTTTAGCTACTTAATATAGTATGTTTCTTGCTATTAAAACTAAAGTACTCCTAATATATTTAATGCTTAGTATCCTAATATATCTACTATATTAATAAAGAAGGCTTCCTTCTAGCCTTTAAAAACATGTTTTTTAATATGTTTATATATAGGAATTGTAAGAAGGCCTTTTAGGTATTAGGGCTAGTTCCTATTAACATGTAGGTAGTCCTTAATTAGCTTAAAGTACGATTTTATACTCCTCTACTAGTACCTCTACTAGAAACACTTTAGCAATCTAAAACCCCTAGCAATATATATAAGCTTAGGTCTTAGTTAAAGCTTATAAGTAAGCGCTTTATATAGTTACTAACATCTACTTAGGAGGGATTCTTAAAGCTTATTAAAGGAGCTAAAAAGATACTATATAAAAATGTGCTTATTAAGGCTTATATATAGGAGCTTAAAGAGTAATTAGTAGAAATAACTAAGCATAAAACCTAAAAGCAAAAGCAAATCTAGTAAGGTAGAATACTATAGAATAGTACTATAGTATTATTAGTAGCTAAGAGTGCAACTATAGCTTATATAGTATTAAAGAGAGCATATATAAGTAATAGCTAAAAAAGAGCCTAGCTAGGTTAATAGTACTATAGTAACTATAGGAAGACTAGTTATAACACTTATATATACTAGAAAGATATAAAAGAAGATTCTGCATCTAATTACGTAGCAAGCGAAGCGAGTAAAGCAATATACTAGAAAACTATTTGCGCATAGAATAAGTTTAGGACGTGCTGCAGCTAATTACAGCTTACTATTTATCTGCGCTATCCTAGTTAAGCAAAAAGGTAACAACCCGATTACTTAGGGGCCTGTGCGCAGGAATATTAAAACTTCAAAACAGCAACTAAAAAAATATAGGAATATTTTCTTATAGGACTATAGTACTATATTCTAGCGTTAGGTTAAGCTGCTTACTAAGCCTATAGCTACTCTTTAGCTATAGTTATTAAGCTTTTAAACTACAAAAAAGCCTTACTTTAAACGCTTATTAGGGTTGCTACACTAGCCTAATAAGGAGGTTTAGTAGCTTAAAAGATAGAGAAAACAGTACTCTATATTTTCCTTCTAAGGTATAAGTAGATTAGCCTTAGTAAGCAGCTATAAAAGAGATAACTATTTACTAGGCCTTAAATATAGCACCTATATATATATAAATACCTATAAGGCTTTCTAAAGGCATAGATCTAGACTCTAAATAATATAGTAGAGTACTAGCTTTAAATTACGCTACTTAGTAAGATCGTAGCTACTATATAGCAGGAGCTCTTAAGGTTTAAAGTAATATTTTTAGGATAGTTTAAAGAAAATCCTTAGTAATAGATATATAATAGACTAAATATATATATTACTAATATTCTATTAATACTAGACTTTAAATTTAGTATATAAGATATATTTATATATATAGTGTATATTCTATTCCTATTAAGCCTTTATATATAAGAGATATTCTTTATATATCTAAGGGTTACAAGTTACTAACGCCGCCTCTGTTGGCCTTAGTAAAATTGCAAGGCCTATACAAAGGTCTATATAATAAGCTATATAATATAGAGATATAATTACTAGAATGTTAGTACTATTTATAGGCACTAATTCACGCTACTTACTAAGTTTAAAACTACTCTCTAGCTAGAGCTATAAGGCTTTAAAGCTAAGAATATACGCTATTATTAATGCTTTTAGTAGTTGCTATACTAGCCCTATTACTAAGTTTAGTAGTTATAAATACTATAAATACTATACTCTATTATAAAGCCTTTATAGGCTGCTTACTTAGTATATATAATATACATAATAACCTAGATAAGTAGATATTCTAATATTTTCCTTAGATTAGCTACCTACTACTCTACTAACCTATATATTATTAAACCCTATATATTTAGTATAGAACTATAGCTTTGACCTAAGCTACTAAGTTAGTTTATAGCTCTTCTCTAGTAGTACTTATAAATACTTATAGGAGTAATACTTTATTACCTTAACTTACTTACGCTACTTCTCTTAGCTATATAGAAAGCTATTATAATAAGCTTATAAGACTATACTTCAGTATTTTATTTAAACTAATTAGTGTCTATATTCTTATATACACTAGGTTAATTTATAAATAAAGGGATTTTAGATATTATATAATCCTACTTAAATAAGCTTATAAAACTAGTATCTTTTCTTAGATATAGAGTTAGCTAGTTCTATTAGCTTTTAATTAGGCTATTTACTAAGAGTATAGCTACTCTATAGCTATAGGTATCAAGCTTTTAAATCAAATAATAAAAATATGTAAAACGCTTATAGCACTAGCTATATAAGTAGTATTAGTATGCTTAGTAGCTTAAAATACTTTGTAAAAGTATTTCTTTATATTTGTATTAAATTCGCTTAATATAGAGCTTACTAAGTAGTCCTAAAGTAGAATATTATTAAAGGCTCTTAAATTAAACATATTCTATTATATATAGATACTAACTAAGGTACTAGACTATTATATATACAGTTTTAAAAATTTAGAGCGTAAATTTAGCTTTAAAGTACTATAAAAAGCAAGAGTATAGCTCTACTATAGTAGAAGTTATTAAAAGTTTTCTAAGTATTCTAATAAGTGCTTCTTTTGCTTCTACTTGCTACGCACGTTACAATTACATTTATGTGCAATTGTTGTATGTTAATATACTACTATACTCTTTTTATATTATAAATAACCTTAACTTTAGTTTTTATACTACTAAGAATAAAAACTTCTATTAGTTAGTTCTCTAAGGAAAAACATATTATTAGTTAGTTCTCTAAGCATAAAAAATATTATTAGCTACCTAATAATACTAGTACCTAGCATTATAGTAGTAGTAATGCATAATTAGATACTATATAATAAAGTATTTAAAGCTTATAGAACTATAGAGTAGATCTATATCTAGTATCTAGCTAATTCTTAGAGTTGTAGCTTCTAGTATAGTTAAGCTATAGGTAATATAATAGTTAGTAGTTGTAGTGTTTTTCTCTTTATTAACCTACTAAAACTAAAAGCATTTCTATATATACTATACTTAATATAGCTTTCTTATATTAAAAGATTTTCTATATTTGCAATAGCTTACTATAGGTTTATGTAGAGGTTATTGCAGGATCTATACTTTAAGCTTATATATATTTTTCTACTAATATACACATTACCTTGCGATTTACACTTATTTTATAAAGGTTAAAGTTAGATAAGTCTACTTAAACTTTCATATAAATAGCTATTGCAACACACATTAAACATGCAGTAGGTAGAATAACTACTCTTTAAATCTAGGTAGTAGAAGATAGGGAATTAAGCACTAATAATACCCCTTAGACATACTAGACAATTGTAAATGTTAAGGCCTATGCATAAGATATTTTTAACCTTCTTAACCTAAGCGATGAGCATAGTGTCTAAGTGATAAAGCTAGTTCTTAACTAGGTTAGCTCTAAGCGAATCTAGAAGGTGCAGTTGGCAGAACCGTGCGCAAGTGTTTTAGGAAAACCCTATAGCTCCCGTGGGGCCGCGCTTAAATCATTCTATTTTCACAACTGTACACGCCCGCTGCGCTCGCCTCATACGGAATCTATTAGTCTTGTTGCCGCCGGCAAGAAATCACCGGTACAACGCCCATCCACCAAACAGACCAGACGAAATTGGCAACAACATAGTTGAATGCACATTTCAACTGTTTCCGCGGCTCCCAAAAGAGATCCGCCTCCGGATTTGGGAAATGACGGTCAAGCCTCGTATCGTTGAGCTTTACTGCAATCACATGCATTTCTACCCTCAGGTCGTGGAAAAATCTTCACCAACTCCCGCACCGGCGACGCTGCATGCATGTCAAGAAAGCCGAAGTCATCTCTCTGGCTTGCATCAGCAAATCCTTCTTGATGATGCAGTCCACTGTGGCGTATCGAATGCCGACACGCAGCAGTATTTCTGGCTCAATTGGGACGTTGATACGGTCTCCATCGGGACGTCTTTCTTGTCTTGCTTTCAGGCAATCGCGCCGCTGATAAGGAAGCTCAAACTAGCGCGCAACAATGATGACGAGTGGTGGTGCCGCTGGGAGTCTCAAGAACTCCTAGACTTCAAACATCTGGACACGATCTATGTAGTATGCCTGCGCAACAACGAAGAGGATTGGCATGCGACTTCAGAAGATTATCCATGGCCTTGCGGCCCCAAGAACGTCTTCATAGTGGTTCAAAATCGCGCCATGCGACTTACGGACGTGGAAGATAAGTACGACCGACAGTTTGAGGCAGCTGCTCGAGAAGCAGATCCAGGTTCTCAGGTGCAATTCCGCAATGGGATGCCCCTCTACCCTAGCTCTCCGGGCTACCTAGGCACTTAAATCTCTAATGTTTCGAATTTGCATTTCGGATTTCCATACAAGAGAACAGCAATTCAATAATACACAAAGGAAGCAAAACCCTATCCCTAATCACATTTAGCATGCAAAAGGCACCCCATTTTCTCAAGGACGCATTCAACAACTGATACTCTTGTCTGTGGCACGCTTGTATGACTGGATTACCTTTTGGTGCTCTCTTGCCAACCCACGTCCGCCGTAGAATCCCTTAAGAAAGTCCCTGATAGCTGTGTCTGCATCAGCCACAGTTGCGGTTCTGGCAGTTTCTTTTCAATCCACAGTTTTCCACATGGTACCGTCCATAGGGTTCTTGCCAAGATCTCGTGTTTGTATCGTCATCCTCCCCCCCAAATCCCTCTGTGCTGTGGTGATGAGGTGGGCGCCATGGTCTCCTGCCCGCGCGTTGATTATCTGCTCTCTGACGCTGTCGAAGTTGGTCCACATGTGTTTGTTGGCGTCGTTATGCCTGCCCGCCCTCCAGGTATCTTCGACGACCTTTGAAACCTTCATAATGAAGTCGTTGTACTCAGTTGTATCCCTCATGGCTTTATAGGGCGGTGCATTATATACCCTAACCCGGCCTGCTGCATTAGTCCACCTGGCTACACAGTTCTTGGCTGTTTCCACAACGTTCATGTCACCAGTTGCGGGAACGGCCCAGTTGTTTTGATTGTTTTCTTGACCTAAGAAGTGAACAAACTCACTAAAGTCGCATCTTCCTCCTCTTCCTGCGCATTCTACCTAGTTGTTGTTGGTACACGTTTTGGTGGCATCGTTCCGGGTATTGCACTTGAAGCCGAGTGTGCGTTGTCCGGCAGGATTGAGCCCATCAATCTCGTAGGCCTTGAAAAGCCAGATCTTCTCGAGGCAGCCTTGGTACCCTCCGGCAATGGCACCTGTGGCGTGAAACAAGGAGGCGAGAAATAGAGAAGCTCTTATGATTTTTGTAAGGCCTATTAAAGGCAAAGAGGAGGATTTGGGTTAGGATGGGAAAAAGAACAGGAATTTGGAAGATCATGAAGTCTGGAGGGCCTCATCACGTATTGTCGATTATACTGTCGCGCCACTAGTCGTTATGCACAGCTGAGCTGGATCTAACTATTTTTTGACTACCGAAATTAATTCGTGTATCAGTAGGCCTAGGCCTAGCGAATGAACCTAAAGATAATGTCCTTCCTTTCCGGCATAAGCAAGAAGTGCACAAGTTTTGGGCAGGATCAAAATCCCTAGAGGAAAGGGAAGGATTCATGCAGGGGGTACGTCTTGGCAGCGGCTCGCTCACCCCGTCCACAACGTCTGTAATCGACTCTTGGTCAATTCACGTTGGAAGGCTGTGTATGAGCTCGCTTAGCATCTCGGGGCCTTGTGAAGAGTCTAGAGCATGGCCTGTTGCATCTCCGTCAACCTGTACTCAATGTGAGGTGGCTAAAAGGTCTATATCTCACCACCAACTCTAACATTCTTCACACGTACACTCCGTCCCTCTTTTAGCGTACTTCATTTCTCACTCTTTGAAGCATTTTGCTCTTATAAAACTCACTTTGGCATACAGCCAGGCTGTCATTGGCCATCATGAAGGTTTCGTGCCTTTCTTTCACTCATTTATCTCTGCTTGCCGCAGGCACTGCAGCTTCTTTTTCCCCTTTCAATCTACCTCGTCAAGCCCAAAAAGGCGTAGATGAGATTGACCTATGGCTGGCAGAAGCGCAACGAGTTTCCCTAGAGGCACTAAAAGCGTGTCCGGTATCGTGTAGCAGCGTTAAAAACAGCACATCCAGTGCTGAGTGGTTCTTGTTCCCTGACGCGATGGAGCTGGCGTTTTGCAACAAAACCATGCTACTCAACATGAACGTTTAGGGCAAAGCTGGCGAGCTGACAAACCAACCAATTGTCAGAGCCTGCACCGCGGATTTCGACTCAGGGGTCACGCAGGTCTTCCTCCCAGATGAGAACAAGGCGTCTCTTTGCACCACTGCCAATCGATAACTCAGCGTCGCATCTATCCAAATGCACCGACCTGCTATCCAGGATGACACGTTCTCAGTGAACAATGTTCTCGCTGCCACGCGCCAAATCACCCGTCACCTTGCGCTCCAACAGCCATCCTGCACAAGCAACGCTATGGAGTTTTCATATTCCCAGTCTGCTATTGTGGGCCTGTTTGCCGGTGCAGAACTTCACCAACATGGGGTGACTACGGATGTTTTGGAGAGACTCCTGAAGTACATACAGGAGAAAGCCATTTTGAAAAGCACTGTCGTTCAGCTCTGTAGATCTGATGGTCTTGGTGCCGATTATAGTATCAGTGCTATTGTTACCAGCTCCAAGCATCTTGCATTTGCCCAAGAGGCTGTCAGAACATGAGCAAATAGAGGCTGTGTTTCGCAGACCGATGCGAGTGCGCAATGGATGGATGTCACTCTCTGCATACCCGTTCTAGCTGAGACCAACCGGAACAATGGAACAAGCACCGTCACTACTTCCAACAGCACGTCCACCGCTCACCTTAAGGCAAGGTCTCGACTTGTTGCGCGAGCCGACTGTAAGACAGCTACAGTCCAGGCCGGTGACGGCTGCTGGGCATTAGCAAATAGGTGTAGCATCAGTTAAGCTGACCTAGAGAAGTACAATCGTGCCAACCTTTGCACAACCCTAGTCAAAGAAGAGAAGGTTTGTTGTAGCAGTGGCACTCTACCAAGTACCCTTCCGAATGGGAACTCAGACGGCACTTGCAAAACACGATCAGTCGTCTACGGCGACTCTTGTGGCTCGCTCGCGTCCAAGTGTGGTGTCAGCGAGGCAGACTTCAACAAAGTCAACACGAAGACCAACCTGTGCTCGACCTTGGCGCCTGGTCAGAACGTGTGCTGCACTAACGGAAAATTGCCAGACTATAGACCCAAGCCCGATGCCAACAGGAATTGCGCCACCTACACTACTAAAAAGGGAGACATTTGTTCTGCAATTGCAGCTTCCCGCGATCTTAGCGTTTCAGACATTGAAAGTTACAATAAGAAGACTTGGGGTTGGAATGGGTGCGACCTGCCCCTCTTCACAGACTTCAAGATGTGTGTAAGCTCAGGAAGCCCACCTATGCCCGCAAATGTCCCGGTGAGTCAAGCATGTCTCTTTTCTCGAATCTGAACAGGTGAACAAGAAGACTGATAGCTACCATTTTAGAACGCCGTCTGCGGACCTACAGTAAGTTGAACCTTCTCCCCGGACCTCAAGACAACCAAGCTGACTTACCTTCCCAAAGATGAATGGAACAGTACAACCGGCAGCAGGCACAGATCTCCCCACCCTGAATCCTTGTCCTTTGAACGTCTGCTGCAATACTTGGGGCCAATGTGGTCTCACCGACGACTTTTGCGTTATTTCCAAATCAACAACCGGTGCGCCTGGTTCAACAGGATCGAAAAAGAACGGATGTAAGTCCCTCAAGTGATATGTTCGTGTAGTAAGAAACACGCTGATGCTGGGTCCAGGTATCAGCAACTGCGGAAGAGATATCATCAAAGGTTCCGCACCAGCGAAGAAGATCAAAGTTGCATATTATGAGTCTTAGAACTCACAGCGACCATGCTTAAACATGCATGTTGACGAAATTAGTACTACCAACTATACCCACATTCATTTCGCATTCGCGAACGTGACAAAGGGCGATTTTAAGGTTAAGATCACAGATAAGAACACTAAGAAAGAGTTTGAATCTTTCAATGCTATGACAGGTGTTTGAAAGATTATCTCGCTTGGAGGTTGGGCTTCCAGCACTGAACCAGGAACCTATCAGGTCCTCCGCGATGCGGCGAAGCCTGCCAACCGCGAAACGTTCAAGAACAATCTGATCTCTTTCACGAACGAGCATAAACTTGATGGAATTGACTTGGACTGGGAGTATCCGGGGGTAAGTCTGTATCTGGCTGATCTGACACAGAACCGAGTACTGACATGAATTTCACTTAGGCTCCTGATATACCCGAAATTCCCAGCGACGATCCTGTGAATGGCGTCAATTATTACCGACTTCTTTCGTCCCTCAAGAGTGCTGTAGGCTCCTTCAAGACGGTTTCCTTTGCAGCGCCCGCCTCCTACTGGTATCTCAAATCATTCCCCATCAAAAAAATGGCCGAAGACCTCGATTACATCATCTACATGACAGTAAGTTCACCCTATGATAGATTAAGATATAGTGACTAACTGTTTAGTACGATCTTCATGGTCAATGGGACTACGGTAACAAGTGGACATCTCCTGGGTGTGACAACGGCAATTGTCTAAGGTCTCATGTCAACGAGACAGAGACCAAAGACGCGCTCTCTATGATCACGAAGGCTGGCGCACCATCCAACAAAGTCGTTGTTGGTGTTTCTAGTTATGGAAGATCATTCAAGATGGCACAAGCTGGCTGTGACTCAGAGAATTGTGCGTTCACAGGATCCGCTCGGGAGTCGAACGCTAACCCAGGTCGCTGCACTGGTGTTGGTGGCTACATCGCTAATGCAGAGATCGATGAAATCATCTAGACAGGTAATGTGAACAAGAAATGGACTAAAGAGGGTTCCAACATCATGGTCTACAACAACACTGAGTGGGTAGCGTGGATGGATGATGCGATGAAGACAAGTCGGTCATCGTTCTACGATTCATACAATTTCGCTGGTACGACGGACTGGGCTGGGGATCTGCAGAAGTTTACAGAGTAAGTCTAAAGATTGTTTGGAGATGAAAAGCTGCTATCATACTGACCACGATACTTCTAGTGGAGGCGATAGCTCTGACGAAGACGATGACGACGAGACCTACATCGACACAGATTACTGGCCTGACTGCACTGGGACTTATTCTACGTTTCAACAACTCGAAGACAGAAAAGATTCAATACCAGCTCATTGCGTGGAGCAGTATATCCTCGATGTTCAAGTGGCTGTTTTCGACGCCTCTCTGTCCAAATACAAGGATCTGATCGACAACGGCTACGACAAGAAGTTTGAAATTTACGAAAAATACGCAAAAGAACAGGTTCCCGATCAACTGAACAACTTCATGGCTTCTGACAAAGTGGACAAATACTACAAGTGTTACAAGGTGAAGGACAAGGCGTGCTGCGACAGCTGTTGGAAGGGTTGTTGTGGCCCTTGCGATAAGGACCACTCCTGTAAGCCTGGACCTGGTCGAGTTGACATGGACAAATGTCCGAAGTACGAATTCGAGGCTCGTGCAACCTCGTCGTCCCCGATACCTAACGCCACATATTACTTCACCGATTCCGAAGGATTTTTCAAAGACCTTTCAGACACATGGGGTATAGAAGAGTCCTGGCTCACATTCGGCAAGAGGCGCATGAGAATCAACAACAGGTGCCAAGGCGCGGGGAAGGACGTTCTGGCATGCCAGGCCAGAAACAACAACTACTTCTACGACTACCCTCTTGCTACCGAGATCGAGATCTACAATCCGAAGAAGATCATCGGCGACGCTTACCCGAGAGCGTCGGATTTGCTTCGTCGATTTAAGATTGTAGCAGCGTTCACAGCCTGGGATGATGATACACAGCTCGCCGATTCGGTCGACGCCACGTCCATACCTGCCTTCACCCTGCAGGAAGCTGTCGAGAGTATGCAAAAGATCACCGATAAAGCCGACGAGATCAAAAAGCAGGAGCGAGAGCAGTTTATCCTCAACTTCATCTCAGGCTTGTTGTTCTTCATTCCTATCGCGGGTGAAGCTGCCGGCGCTGCCAGTCTCACAGCGGCATGTAGTTTGCTTCGCTTGATTGGCGCGGCTGGCGAAACAGGCATGATGATTCACGACCTCATTGAGAACCCAGAGAACGCTTTCATCTCTATCTTCACATACTTAGCAGGTGCAGGAGTTGGACGTAAAGGTTTCAAGAATGCTGCCGATTCAAGGCGAGGCATGACTGCTGCCGATATAGACAGTCTTGGTAACATAAAGAACAGCCTCGGCAGGGTCACGTCGCTTTGAGGACTTGCTTGCTAGGCTGTCGTATTATGTAGCTCTCAAAGAGATTTGCAGGGTGGAAATATACATTCACACCTGAGAAGACTACCTAGAACAACAGGGTGACGTCCGGTGCAACAAGGTTCATGATTGAACAGGATTGTTGCCTACTTCAACACTCTCATAATCTCGTCCTGTTTAGGTGAAGGTAGATAGCAAACGCTCGGGCAAAGTGCAGTGACGTCAGACACTCAGCTCTACTCTCACCTCATAACTGTCAACTTCCCGTCATGATCGTACACCTTAACTCTTCCAATCCTTGCAACCCAAATCAGCACCATCACCACAATGCAACATTTCCGGTTTCTCGACCTCCCGAAAGAGCTCCGCTTCATGATCTACGAGCACCTCAGCACAGTCACAACTGATTCGCTTCAAATTCGCAACCTGGACACGCCTCATACGATGCCAATGTCTCTCTTCCCAGTCTTCATTCAGTATACCAAGTCCGCAATCGGCATCCTCGCTGCAAGCAAATGCCTGAAAGAGGAAGCGCTCAGCTTCCTCCTCAAAGCCTTCTCCCGCTCCTTTATGTTCGTCACAGACCTCAACAGACCTAGATACAAGCACAGGGGATTCGGCGCTGTTGTTGTACTTCTCTATATTCTCGAAACATTCATAAGGAGAGATCTTCAAGAAGTGCCGGCGACAGTGAGTCTGAGTCTTCAGACAATGACACGGAACAATAGTTGATTAGTGTTCTCTAGGTCAAGGACGACTTCACGGCGCGCTTTGGAAAGGCCCAGACGACTAGCCTATTCCCACTTTGCAACTTCGCCGCGAAGTTCGCTCGCAGCACTGGCCGCCGTATTAAAAGTGCAAATCCAGACCAAGGGCGTCCGTAGTCGCCATCTCCGCGTCGTGTATCGTCACCCCACAATCAGCTCAGAAGAAAGTCGAGTCGAACCTCACGCCAAATCCATCTAAGCGCAGCCAATCCCGCGAAGCAAAACACCAGCGAACTGAATATACGTTGGTAAGTGCGAAAGCTAATCAGAAAAGGTTCCAGGACCGCGCGGATCCGCCCACGGCGCGCATCAACCGTGCTCGTATACGATGATTTCAAGCCAGGGCAGTGCCATCGCATACCCAACAGTCGAACGAGACTGCGCACATATCCTGATGCTCAAGCAGGGGATAAGTCGGCACAGCGGCATAGAGTCGTGTAGCATTGGGGAGATTCTTGACTGCACGGCGAGCGCGTAGGCACGGGGAGAGAGTTTTGGGGGGACTGGAAGATGGCGGTTTGGGCGGTGCGAGAGTTGGGTACTTGAGCGTGTTCAGGCCTAAGCATCAGCATCATATCGGCTAGGTGCAACCCTAACGCTAAACTGTTTTAAGCCAGAATCACAGTGAAAACGGCCCCTTTCGTTTTCTTATAGCGGGTAGGCCCAGTCAAATGCGGTTCGCGATCCTCGCATCATGAATCTTTCTCTCATCTTGTCTAGCAGATCTGATGGATGTTTGACTTCGCCAGCGTCTGCAGCCGAAACGGCCCTCTGCACAACAAGCATCTGCGCGATCTTCATAAACTTCGACAGATCTAGCGAGTAACTCACAGGGCTTCGGGAAACGCCCCCAGGTTTCCCATCAATTCCTAGAACAGCAAGAAAGCTAAGGACCACGCTTTTAAAATGGTTGCCGAGAAGAGTATAATCAAGTGGAGAAATGCATAAGTGCAGACAGGACTTATCCAAATCATCCATTAGCTCTCTTTTCTCTTAGATATTTGAACCCTCGTCTATTGCTAAGCGTCTCAGGGATAGTAGTTCCTGCGAAAGAGACGTGGCTCGATCGAGACGGATGAGCTGCATACTTGTAATTGGTAGGGTAGTGAGATCTGCAGACTAGGCTGACTTATTTGATAGACAAAGCAGAGGAGATTCTTCCACAGGCTCTTATATGCTCAGAATGTCTCCTTCTGGAGTTTTACCATAATCATGCGGTCGTGGCGAGTTGATTAGTTGCTTATGAAATTATTAATCTTCGCCTGGTCGAATACGCTGATTTTGTCTTCGCGAATGGACCGGTGTGCCTGCTCAATAACTCGATCAATGCTCTCAGACAGGATGACCAGCAATGGTTCTGCGATCAGACTCAGACCGTACGCTAGCGGCGCTGCTTCTCCCAAATTGACTCCATCAAAAAAGCGTGGCCACCGCGTCATCTCGAGCCAAGGGGAGACTTCTGTCTTTATAGTCTAGCTACAATTTAGTGCTTAGTATAACTAGTACTTAGTATAATTAGTACTTAGTATAATTAGTACTTAGTATAATTAGTAATTAGTATAATTAGTACTTAGTATAATTAGTAATTAGTATAATTAGTAATTAGTTTAATTAGTTAGTTAGCTCTACTAGGCATATTGCATATCTCCTTAGTATATAAGCATATAGGAACACAACTTATATAGCTTATATTTAATTAATTTATTAAGTTACTTCTTAAATTCCTATTCTCTAATAATAATAAGCTATATTATATATTACCTAGACCTTTATTAATATCTAAGCTATTATATTAGACTCTATCTAGACGTAGTTTACCCTACTATTCTAGAGCTAGTACTCTTCCCTAAGAACTAACTAGAACTACTATAATATTAGACTTTGTCTAGGTATAACTTTAATACCTAAGTAACCTATTATAGCTACTTTAGGCTATAATAGCTTAAAATAAGTTAGAGTAGGGAAAGATCTAAGAATTAAAAAATATTTAAAATCTAGAAGTACTTACCTAAATTAGTATTAGAGAGTAGAAGTAATAGCTAAGAATAGGTAGGTATAACTCTTATATAGGGGCCTAGCGTAACTCTAAAAGCTATAGCTACCTACCTACTAGTAGGAAAGGTAAGAGTAAGAGCTATATAGCTAACTCTAAGTAAAGGTAGAATTTTAACCCTATATATAAATAGCTTAACCTAAACTATTATTTATTACTATACTATACTCTAGGCTATAATAGCTTAGATTGCTACTAGTCTTCCTATTCTATTATTAATTAGGACGTTTAACTTAAGAAGGCAGATAATATTAGCCCTATAGGCTAATAGGGCCTATAGGGTTAGCGTGCTAGATACTAGAGACTAATAAAGTCTTATATATATAGTATACTAACTCTTTAGCAAATAGTATATAGTTTATAAATAGATACTATGTCTAATAATACTATAATACTATATATTAAACCTTTTTTAACTAGAGCTCTATAGTATAGGTTCTAACAATTGCTATTTAAGACTCTATTTATAAGAGCTTTTTATTATTCCTATCTATAGTTTTAGGGTAAGTAATATATAGCATGCTAATAGCCTTAATCTCCTTAGAGAAGAATAGTCTAATTTAAATCTTTTTAATAGTATAGATTATATATATTAATACTACTAGCATACTAGGCAATATATAGTGTTACTTATAGAAGGTTCTAAGTAGGGTAGTAAAAGAGTAGAGTAGGGTATTTTCTTAAAACTTAGATAACTCCTTTCCTATTAGGGTTAGCCCTAATTATTGTATTACTTAATAGAAGCGCCTAGATCTGCGCTATAATATAAGCTACTAATCTCCTAATTTGTACTAGTTTTAAGCGACTTTTAGGGGGTACCCAAGAAACCCTACCCCTACCCTAGGGTAGGGTCTAGGGTACCCCCTTTTTTAGCTTTGTCGTAGGTTTACCTAGCAGCTATCGAAGATACAAGCTACTAATATATAGTAAAGTTGTACTCTAGGTAATTCTCTACAAAACAAGTTACTAAGCACTAAATTTAGACTATAATTAAGGAAGTTTTAGGGGGTGCCTAAGAGGTAAGTTAAAAAGTGTTAATTTACTACCCTAGTTCTAAGATAGAGTTTTGCTTACGTTTATTTTATTAATCTAGGTAGCTAGATAAAGGTATTATAGATAGCTATAGGTAGGAGTTTATCTATATATTAAAAGTAATTAAATTTATTATAGTAACTTATATATTATATGCTCTAGATGTATTATAGCTAGGAAATAATAAGGAGTTATTATTATAAGACCTTATCTAGTTAATATACTACTAGTAGCTAAGTTCCTATTTTCTTATTCTATATTATATAGTAGGTTACTAAAGATAGGTTATTAGTCTAATAATTGCTATTTATTCTAGCTATAAGAAGTTTACAACTTTACCTTTATTTAGCCTAATAAAACCTAGCTTTACTAAAGCTGTAGCCCTTATAGGGCTTGCTATTTCTATCTAGGCTATAGTTAAGCATACCTTAGTAGGTTAGGATTAGGTCTTGCTGCTTAAGAATAACTATAAGTAGGGGAAAATACTTATAAGAATCGCAAGTAATAGGACCTAGTAGTCTTTAAAGCTAAGATTATAAACAAGGTATAGGATTAATAATAGTAGCAACGCTAGGTATACAATTAAAGCAAGTAGTAGTTTAATAGTAGGGTTAATAGTCTTAGTCTATATTAGCTTACTAATAGTTGTATAAGAGGCAAAGAAGCAGCTAATTACTAAGATTACCTAATGCATTATCTATCCTTGTAGGCTTAAGGTTAGGTCTAGATTTTAGGTTAGCTATTGTCTTATATATTATTAACTTTAACTCTATTGTCTATCGTCCATCGCAAGTATGCAAAAGGCACAGCGTAATTGAAGACACCCTTAGGATTGTACTTTGCCTTTATTAAAAGTATAGAATTGTAGTTTAAGCCGTAAACAGATTGGAGGGTGTTACCGTGCAGAGGTGTATGCGATATATGCGTAGCAGCAAGGATGTTGTGTAGATCAGTCCGCTCCACTTCTGCCCGCAGACTCTTAGCCCACCTCTTTGATTCCTCTGCTCCTTCTTCTAACACCGAGCCATAAACAAACTCAGGCATGTAAAAATCACCATGCGTTCCAAACACAAACAACTTAATGCTCTCGTCAGACAGACCTGCGGCTATGTGGATAAACAAGCCACTTCCAAACTAGTGTAGCATTGTCTCAACATACTTTGCCAAGATCTCTATTACCTCGTCGGTGAGCTCACGGACATTAATAGTGTCAATTGACCCATGGGCATCCCTAGGTGCAAAGTCATCAACAACATCTTGCGTCGCGCCGCTGTGCGTCGTCTTCCGCACTCCGTTGTGTTGCGCCTTCGCGAATTTCTGTACCTTGTCGACCCACACCGCACCCTCCTCCAGATCTGCACCGCTCCACAGGACGTAGAACGCGACTTGTAAGTCCTGTGGAGTGTTGAAAAATAATAGAGCAATAGACAATTCTCGCGGCCAGCCCTGCTTATGCAACATCTGAGTCTCTTTGCACAACTTCTTTACCGTGGCGCTAGTGTCAGTCTGATCATATGCAATATGGCCAGACAGTAACTGAGGTATTGTTAGCTTGTATGTATGTGTGTGTGTGCTCATATTGGGACGCTTCCAACGCACTTGTTTGAGTGGATAGGTTCTGATTGTCATGTCCACAATGACGCCAAATGAGCCACCGGCGCCTCTAATGCCCTTTAGAAGATCATCATCAGCCTGCACAATTTCGCCTCGCCAATTGAAAATCTTGGCAGCAACGATTTGTTCGAAGCCAAACCCAAAGTTCTTGACGAAAGGTCCATACCCTCCACACAGTGCCCATCCGGCGAAGCCGAGATAAGGAACCATCCCCGTGGCAGTGGCCAGGTTCTCTTGTTCCAGAGCTGCGATAAGGTCCTTCATCAATACTCCCCTACCAATGCTCGCTTCCTTCTTACTCGCATTGACGCGGCAGTAATTGATCTCTCGCAAATCCATGGTCACAGGGCCGTCAACCATAGACTTCCCGAAGAGGCTATGACCACCGGCACAAACAACAAATGGCATGCGCTACTCGCTAAAATGCTTGACAAGCAGTGACACTTCATCTGCAGTCCTGAGACGTACGATCGCAGCTGGAATGGACGCATTGCGGAAGGCAGTCTGGCCTTTGAAAGCCGAAAAACTCTCAGAAGAGGGAAGTACATGCACTATATCTGGATGCAGCTTGAAGAAGGAGACGACTTTGTCGTGGTTGGACAGGACTTCGATAGCCGTTTCGCTGGTGGTAGATGGCAGAAAGGTTGGGTAGAGGACAAGATGTTCTGTACGGGTGTGACAAGCCGGCTACAGACGCTGGAACACTTATATATGGAGTTGCAGCATTGCTGTGTAGTATCTCGCAAATCGGGACCACTGCACGTATGTTCACAGAACGCTAGCAACATCCCGCGCCTTGCCCACCTTGTTCCCAATCGCTCAGCTCCACACGGGCTGTATGAAGTGAGGGGTAAGCCTCACACCTACAATAGAATACAACAACTGGCCCCTATATATTTACGTAGCCCCGACATTAGGGTCTGCCAGTAAATCGCTCAATAATGCTGATACAGGCAAAGCTAGCGTCCTCAGGTCAGCCTGTTTGACAACATACCCACCCTATCTTTGCGCACAATGCGCGGAAAATTACATCAATATTAGTGATCAGTATTGAGCTACGCAACCTCATCTTTGCAGAATACGCGCTCAATATTGAGATCATAGTGAAGTCTAGGTACAGCATCGTCCCACCGCCGGTCAGGGTGACAAGTTGGATCTGATACCGAACTTCTGTGAAGTGATATAGTTTGTAGGCTACAAGCATTATCCTCCACTGATGTACAATTGCAGCAGCGGGACGAAGTAGGATGGTGCGCTGATTGTCCATGGATGTTTTCGTGAAACGAGCCCTTGTTATCTTCTGTGAACCACATTGAGAGGTCGCCATCAAACATATCAGGACAGTTGCCAAAGATAGGCAAGAAGCAGGACCAGCATAGCGGTGCTTGGTGTTTTTCAGGGCAGTCCCCAAATGATGACACATCCAAAAATGCTGGTCATCTCACTGCACGACGTGTGGGCAAAGTATTACGTCCAGCACATTCGCTCGGCAGCATTGAGTAAGCAGTCGTGATGATGCTGTGTTGATGGTTGAGACTTGGATTGGAAGGGGAACATTGATCTGTCCAGCATCTCAATCTTCCTTAAAAGTGTGAAACTCGACCCCTGGTCCCAGCGGCGATCACAGTTCCTCACTTCGACCGATTGTTGCGCAGAGTCTTAGAAACGCGAATTGGGTGCAAATCTGTGAATGTGTAATCAAATGATGAGTGTGTAAACATCTATGACCCAAAACGATTTCACACAACATCTGGATGCGGATTTTGCGGTAACATTCATTTCTATAAAGGAGCGGACGCTGACAAGAATCAACACTATCTTTCTAACCATCTAACACCATCCTTCTAACCATCTAACAATTTCATTCTAACCATCTAACACCTTCACACTTTCTGCCTCCCTCTGATCAACCTAACAGCCGAGGCTGTCGCCAGAGCCGACCAAGTTGCCATCCGAAATAGTGATAACTTTTCCTGCTGCGTTGGTGTAACCAGCAGCTGCAACGTTCTTGCAGCTGTTGAAAAAGTCAGTTCCGGCCAACTTATTGTCGTTTGTTCCAGTGCAGAAGCTGTTACGGAATTGCGCCTATTATTGTCTTAGTAAGTAACAGTGATGTATGAAAATGGTTGATGCTTACCTCATTAGAATAGTCGTTGCTGCACACATCCTTTGTCAATTCCGCATTATACGTCCATCTGTTGTTGATCTTTTCGCAACAAACAAGCCTAGTATGCGCACTCGCAGTCACTCCAGTCCTTTTCAAGAAATTAGCAAGACGTTAAACAGATAAAGGGGTGTAGTAGAGAAGTTTGCTAAACTTACATAAATGCTCCTGCAACAAGGTAAAGAGTTGAAATCATGGTAGAGGTGTACATGTTGGTAAAAAAATTTGACTAGGTATTGAGTCTGTGTTTGAGTCTTGTTGGATTGTGTGAGTTTGAACTGTGTGTGGTTACTTATGTGTGTTCGAAGGGACATATATATATACTCATGCTGCTCTGGCGTTACTGGGTACACAGCTAACACTTGTTGTAATCTAGATCCCATTTTTAAAGCTATGGTCTGTTACACCTAGCGGCCGACAGCTGTACCGCAGCATGAATGCACGTTTAATCAGTGCGTGATACTGTACAAAAGAGCTAGTATTTGGTCTTAGACCAAATAGGCCTAGTTTATTCAGGTAGTGCAAGACCAACTACTAGCCCCTTCGTAGCGCGTCACAGGTGATACGGGTAGCGCTCATTGCGCGCATTGACACAGTGTCAAGCTAGGAGTCTGTTTGTCCAAAACGCATAATCAACAACACCGCTTAGGTGTAGCAGTTGTCAAGACCTGGGTCTAGGCCACCTGGCTAAAACAAGTAAACAAGGTAGTAATATTTACTTAGATACTAAGTCTGTGGCTGGAACAGCGCTCACCGCCATCGATATCAGCTTAGAGGTAGATGGATATACATGCCCAGTCGGCCAGCCACACGCTGAAGCCAAAATAATCACACAAGATAGTAGAGGAGGTTGCTATTCTGACCAACTTGCTCGCATAGTATAGGCGTTAATCACCTAACTAGAAATTCTGAGAACTTCTATGTACATTCTTGCCGTACCCTACAGAGTACGAAGGAGCTGGTGTTTAGTCTTGCATCAAACAGGCCTAGTTTAGCATAGTGTGCGGTGCAAGACCAAATACTAGCCCCTTCGTACGGTCGCTTTCCGGAGCACCAAAATAAGCTTTGTTGGGTCACGGGTCTGAGATGACATGGCGTGGCGCCAAGCTTGGCGGCTCGTATGTGGAGCCAGGATCCGTAGCTCAGGTAGTCGGAAGTCCCAGTCCCTTACACAATGCATGGCATACCATCCAAACTAGTGCCATAGGCGGTGTGTCATCGATCATGTTCAGCATGACTGGTCATTATGCGGTGTAGCTAGCATCGAATTATCAGTGCTCTACAACCCAGATTTCAGTGTGTAGTGAACCTAACGGTTTAGTGCTCTGAGAATCGACTGGACGTGTGAGATTGCAGGTGTCCGAGTGACGGGCTTAGCAACAGACCTGCCAAGAACAGCGCAGGGGTCCTCCCACCTCAGCTCAGAAAAGGTTCGGCCGTAGACACACAGGACATCATCATCAACAATAATCACTTGTATCAACCACTTCCTATCTGGCAGTACGTCACAAGGTAAAGGATCCCTAGTCTAACTATCGCGGAACAAGCGGAACCACAAGTCGCATAGTACAACCAAGTAATACAGAAGAACTAGATTCGTATCTTGAAATTAAAACGCAATATAATCCAGGCCACGAAGTCGTGTGCGCTATCTGCTAGTATCTCGTAGACTTCAGCTGTACACTATGCAAGGGCCGATAATATACGAAGTCATATTAGGAAATGTATCAGTAATGCAATGCACCTGTCCTTAGTTCACTTGGTCTACATACTTAAGCCAGTGTGCAGTACGTTTTTACAGAAGACAACTCCAATTATCACATTCATTACTACAACAGTCGTTACTACAAACAGTTATAAGACCAACCACGAAAATGCAGCTCACCGTATGGCACTATTCTATCAAGACGCGATTACAATTAATCATAATGCAGACCATTCTCTCAATGTCTATCTTGGCTCTAGCCCAGGCCCTTCCTAGTCCTGATCTCAAGTCATCACTAGATAAAAGAGCCACTGCTAGAATGCAAAAATGTGGCGGTGCTGTCGGTTCTACTATCTGGAGCGCGCCCTCTGTCAACAACTGTTGGCAGGGTGCATGTCGCCATCTGCAGGCCGGCACAAATGTTGCCAGCTATCCCCATAAGTTCAATAACTTCGAAAAACTCGCCCTTCCAGGTGTGACCGGTAACACCCATTACCAAATCTTCCCTATGACTGGTACTGGTGGTGCTTGGAGTGGTGGTACGTAAAATCCCTCCTCTATACCAGAGAGAACTAACAACGGTTATAAAGGAGCACCTAAGACTGATAGATGTGTGGTTGCTTGGGATCCTGCTAAACAGATCTGCACGGAAATCGAGGAACTGATCACGCATAAAGGAGCGGCAAACGTTAACGGATTCAACCTCTGCGCATTCTTGTAGGCAGCATTCTTATAGGATTATTTCTACAGACCTGAGGCCTTTAAGATACATACAAAGGCTAAAGCAATATAAAATCTGTTAGAGCTATCTTTATATCTGTATGACTAAGTTTCTTGCCCGCAGTCCCCTCTAGGGTATCTTTTTTTATCAAACAAGGTTTTGCCTCCTTAGGTTCCTTAGGTTTTCTTAACAGGTGTGATTTATGAGGTCGGGCGAGAAGAAGAAACGGGAATCAGATCTCGAGAAGGATCGCTATACTCCAAGTCTCTGCCATTTTTATTGTAAGGTCCTCGTTACTGAAAACCACAATCGTCTCGACGATGCGGTGACCCAGCTTTGTCCAGTGGTCACGAAGCATTGGCATTGTGCTCGCCCTGTTCAGAGTTCCCAAAATGGCGTAAAAGCCATTGTTGTAGCAGGTGTACTTAATCTGATTATAGTGCTCAATTCTTAAAGACGACGAATGCTTCAAAGCTTGCTATACAGCAATTCGCGATGCTTTATTGATGATTTGTAGATGGACAATGGCACACAGGTCTGAAGCCAGCTTTCCAGCTCCTAATGCCGTGCTCTTCCAACATTGCTAGAGCACCGCTGACCTGCTCTTCACACATTTCGCGTGGACGCTGTTCCCTCTGCTTGGCGCATTTCTCTCGTACAAGGAAGATCGCCGCTTGACTCTGCGGATTGCTGCCCACAATCAACCGCTCTCCCGTAGCTTCTTCTCAGGTGTTCGTTGTGAACGATTCTCTTAGCCTATTGTTCTCTCATCCTGTACTTCGGCTCCCAAGTCTTTATTCTTTGGGATTGGCCTCAATGGGATGGCCGTAATGCTGGTCATTGGTCGTGGGGCGCTGCATCGTACACGACAATCAGAACGCAGTCCCCAGAGCGCCAAGAAACGCAAACCAGATGGAGACGTGCTCGATGTTGCTCCCGAGGACGGTGCTGTTGTACAATAATCTTCGCCTCGTCCTGTCGTCATCGACTTTATCAAGCCTATCCCGACATCCTCCCTTGTCCTCGTCCTCGAGCCGGCCTTGCTCTCGACTCGAACACACAGGTGTGCCCTGCACCAAAGTATCCTCTATCTCATCGCCCGCCATCTCCCACTTAACCTAGCAGTGGCTACGTGATGAGCGACTTCTCTCTAACCCTAAACAATCCTAATTAGAGGATAGAAAGTAGCAACTTTTAATTTAATCTTTTAGTATGTTCTAAGCTAGTAACCATCAAGGTAGCAAATTAAGTCTCCTAATATCTTGCTATGCATAGCTGGTTTCTTTCCTTGGAAACAAAGTGGGTCATGCTCTACCTGGTGTATAGCGGCCTGTAACGCAGCATCTCTTCTCTTGGTGCCCTCTTTGTCCCATAGGTTACTGAGGAATTCTGATCTCTTACGTTCTTCTTGTCTTAGTTCTTCCAACTCCTCTTCGTTCGTAGCGAACAGAGCCTTGAAAGGTTCCGGCGGCACCATCTCCTGGTTCAAGAAATGGGTGTGATCACCGGGGTTGGTCCTCAGGATGTCTTCAACAAGCAGATGCGTAGTGAACTGCTCGGGCTGATCAAACCAAGCCCAGCAATCCGGGACTGGACATGTGAACGGCTCGTGTCTTCTATAGAAGTGATGCTTTTCTACAGCTGCGACGAGCATGGTCTTGATTGTCTCCTCCCGCGCAGAAAGCTGTGTGGCTTTGTAAATCCAAGATTCGTAGGCGCCGATGGGCCCACGAAATATCTTGGGCGGCATGACGATTGTCGGTCGATCATAGTTTGGGATCTCTGTCCATCCTTCATTGTCTTTGAGCTCTCGCCAAGTGCGTTTTTCTCTCCTACTGAAGATTCGATCTTCATATGTGACAGAGGAAATGTAAACCTCGACGCCCGGGATGCACATCCTCTTGATCTTTGTCCAGTCTCTAGCCGGGACCGTGGTCAGCTTTTCAGGAAAGGTGAAGAACAGGAGTACACGAGATACACGAGGGAAGTGTGTATGAACTCTATGCCAGAAGTACGAGATGATCTCATCTTGTTCCTCGCCCACACCGGCACTTCTTTCACCGTCTTTGCGATGGATTTCGTCGTAGAAGTAATTCCCGTCTAAGAAATTGTCTAGTGTATAGCACACGACCTCGAGCTGCTCCACGTAGGGCATAAACTTCATGTCATGGAATGTTTCACCAGGGTAGCACCCTTGAAATATCCATCTCGCGCTGACGGTGTACCAGGCATCGGGGTCTGACAGAAACAGCTTTTTCGCTTCGCAGCGGATGGTTGATGAAGTGTGCATGAGCTGGAAGAGCGTCGGACTGTCGCACAAGGAGAAGATTCGAAGCTGCAATTCTGCCGGCAATCTGGAAAACTGAGGAATCTCGATGACCAGTGGATTTGTCGACCCTGCCTGCAGTACGTGACGGGAGAAAGAAATACATACCTCCAACCCCTCTGTCCTGGCGATGTCGGTCATGAGACCAAGGTCGAGCGGCTTTCTCCATAAGCCCTTGGGGGTTGCTCGAGGCAGGCCTGCCATTGTGAAGGCGGATATTGCACTTTGAGATTTCACGAGCAATGATCAAAGATTGTTGATGAGGAAGATATTGTAAGGTTTGGGCCAACGCCCAAGGCACGAGACCTCGCGTATCTTTGCACGTGCCTGCCACTACTACCGTGTCCGTGCGGGTGCCGCCCGGATCCGCGTATCGGACACCGACGTCACCAACAAACACACAAACACCGCGCACCGAACACCGGCGCTAGAAACAGAAGATACTGGGTTATCGTACGGGGAAGCATATTTCCCTGTAAGGATTCTAGGCGGAGTTGTAGGTACCGGTAGTTAGCGCTCCAACAAGAGCTGACCTGTGGACCCTGATAGGGCGCTGACCGCGCGTCAAAATTTCGACGGAGCAAATGCTCCTGCCCCCAACACTACAAACTATACAGGAAAGAATGTTAACATGGCAAATTTATCGCTGCAACAACGTCGCGTTTGCGTGGTGATGAGGCGTCTACCCTCCGTCAAAGCTATTACGGCGTGACCAACAGGTAATACATAGACACAGGCAATCCGGCAATCCGGCACATCAAAACCATTCACTGCTTGACTGCTCTAATACGCGACGCTATTGCAACAGCTACGTAAGGTACCGTCTTGTGCGTGTATCGATTTCGACCTTCCTCTTAACGAAACACATATGACTTGGCAACAAGTACTCGAATTTTTCTCTTGCCTTGTCCACTCCTCCAAAGTGCTTTCGCTGTCTTCTTGTATGTTTTCTGCATGCCCGAAAATAGAACAGAGTACTACAAATTACGAAATTCGAATCCTGGCCAGTATTTGCATTGATGCGAACAATCAAATAGGCGTAGCGGCAAGGCCACCAACCCCGAGCCCGATAGCAAAGGCCGACAAGAAAGCCCATCAACACAGCCCGAAGTCCATGAGGGCCTTATTCGCATTGGCAGCATTTTTCTAAGGTTGGCACTGCAAGAGACAGTATATATATTCGTTGTACGGCTGAGAAGCAAAACATCAACCACCACATTCACTACGATCATCCCTTTATCCTTTCTGTCTGCTGTTTGATACAGCTTTCCATTCGTTTAAAACCTCGCCAACAGTCATTGAAAAAAAGTTCCAAACTTCTACTACCATCAAGATGCGAACAGCCGGTCTGATTGCCCTTGTAGCCATGCTCAACTTGACGCACGCAGGTGCAGTCTGCAAGACTGACAAGCTTCCATCTTTGGGTGCTCACTCCGGTAAGGAGGTTACCAAAAGTCTCCAGCGTACCTCTGTTTCCGAAGCTATCGAAGCTATCTGCAACAATATGAAGACTGAAAAGTTCTCCACGTATCAATCGGGCCCAACTGTCTTCACCATCACTCGCGTCGCAGAGGCGTCTGACATTGATGACTGCAAGGGGCAATTCGACAACATTATTAAAGAGTGCATTGCTGGTCAGAATGCTAAGGGAGGCACTGCTCACGCTGGAGGACTGGAGCTTGAGGTCCATCACGACATTTCAAGAATTCCCAATGGTTCTCGACGCGCATTGGGGCCACTCAACGGACTGGACAAACGACTACCGCCAAAGCCGGCCCCGAAGACTCCCCCCAAGGTAGCAGCTCCTCCCAAGGCAGCTCCTCCTAAGGCGGCTGCTCCAAGGTACTCAACGAAATGCCTAGAAAAGGCCAAGAAGGGCAAGAAGAAGACCACAAGAGATGTGCTCTTGCAACTCGTTCCAAAGTTCTTTCGCCGGTCCAGTCCCGCCAGCAACACGTCATCAATGGACGCTGCAATGGAGGAGATTGCATACCAATGTGAGTTTGGGGCTCCAGTAGCCGCAATTCCAGGGTGGGGCGGCAGCACATTCTCTGGCTACTACAAGGAAATGCCGAATAAGCCTATTGGACAGACAACACTCAAAAACCTCGTCAAGGAAAGGTATGGAGAGACTAAGAAGTTAGTAGGCAACGAACCGCTTCTGCTCGCAGGTCTGTACATTCCCGGAGATGGCGTCTACTTCGGCACCATTGGTCATGGCACTGGCGAGCAGCTGTTCCGGCAGCAGGTTCAAGCGACTGCTCCACGACTATGGAGTCAATACAAAAATCGAGACTACACCAAGCAGGCCAAGGAGGATTTCACAAAGAAGGGCACCCCCCTACCCAGCCTAGTGCACGCTGAGGACGTGGCCATGTTTAACTATGAGAAGCGGAACCCCGGCGTCAGCATCCAACAGAAGTACGCCGGCGCAGCCATGGCAGCATATGGCCAGAGGCTGTCGATGCTCCCTGTGGGGTCAACAGCACCGTGCTCTGGAGAGGCAGCAAGGATTACTCCTACCTGCCAGCAGGTGCTAAGCTCTTTAGATATCCGTATTTGGTCTTAAAATAGTAGGTATTAGAGAACTTTTAGAAGCTTTATAACTATAGTAGCTTTTTATACATTAAGTTTTCTTTTTTATAAAGTTTTAGCTAACTTTATTAGATTAAACTTTTGTAGATAGAATGTAAGACTTATTTTAGAATTTCTTTAAGGAAAGGGGTAGTCCTAAAAAGCGTAGGCCTTACTTGGCCAACATGCTTCGAAGAGCGCCCACCTTGATCGCGACCCTTTCGTATTGCTCGGGAAACAGGACCCACAGGGCCACAAATAATCCTTGATAAGGAATAGTTATACAAAATCGAAATCCCAGAGGATGTGTGGGCTTTGCAGCCATGAAGTCAGGGATGGCCCTGGTGATATCGGAGGCCGCTCTTGAAGAAGATTTAAAAGAAGGCATAGTGGCACGCTATTTCATGGATTGTCGTTCAGCTTCGCATCCGTCCGGGCTACCTATTGCAGATACTAACTACCTTTAACTGATACTTGTTTCACTTCTATTGAAAATGTACGTGTGGTAATCCAGATCGCGAGCCCAGCTTTCCTTTGAACAGTAATCTAGGGTCCCAAAGGAGTCCAGCCGCGCGATGCATTCAACTGTTATTGACATGGCAGCTACAATAGATCATATGGCCTTGGATTGAGCATGAGGCATCTTCTCATGTCATGGGTGAAATGCACCTGGATCATCGATGAGACCTCGTTCTGTTTTTCGCCAGAAAGGAAAAGACAAGAGCAAAAAGACTTGCACTTCGACCAAGAACGCTTGAGCGGGATAAGTGAAGATTGGCATGATTACTATCGCTTGAAGATGACGAGCTTGTTCTCGGCTGACCGGCTCGAATGCAGATACACGTTTGGTTCCGGGACATTAGCCAAGATGCATGCGAAAAGAGGCCTCGAAGTTGCTTCGCACGCGGCTGCAAGTTTATGCCAGTCTAAAAGACCCTCACGGCCTTCGCTAGACGAGATAAATGCCGTGGCACTGATTGGGTAAATGTACGTTCTGATTGTGACCTGATATGGACTTACACAGACTTCCAGTTGGACTTCAGTGAGCAAGAGGAGCGACCTCCATGTGCAACATTGTTCGCCAACTTATACAGAGACACCTATTCTCAATTCGTTTCAACATGCAAAATCAGTGCACAAATACACAGAGAACTCGTCGCCAGGAGTGGAGTCGTTCGAACAACGAAGATACTTGGGGGCGATTAAGCAATTGTGCCCATTGCAAGATTGTCAAACTGGACTAGTCAATGACATTGCGGATCCCGTTGGTAATGATACCGATACAAACCTCTTTGTACCCCTTTGCTTCTTAGCGGGCAGACCCAGGGAAAGTGAGCGTCATGTCTCTCATGTAAGCTTGCAGCGCATACTTCTCCAGGCCAAGCAATATGCTTGCGTTAAGCTCGTTTAGGTCTTCCTATATGTATGCCGAGTGGCGTGATATGTGCGCCAGCTAGAGCGTACACGAGAGATCCATTGTCACCGGGCTGTGTGAAAGTATCAGCTCGAGACTTCCAACTCACCACACCGATCCAACGATGACGATTGAGGTTACTATAAGTTTTCAGATCCATGCCTGGAACACTTTGCACTTTATGGTTCTTGTTTGGCTGTATGACCTTGCCCTTGAACATGAACCACGCGTCAGGCAGATTGTAATAGATCCTGATTATCTAGTTTGTAGCGAATCCTGTTGTAATTCATGTATTGTGCACAATAAGTCCGCGTGGCAACTCCTTAATCTAGCTACGTAAGTATTCGTGTCGACATAGTTTGCAAACGGCGATGGATACATGTTAGTGAGTTCAGATTATTTCCTAGTCAGCTGAATCATTGATAACTAGGGTAATGCAACCCATCTTGGAATACTGACACTTTGATAAATCTAATAGACATTATATCCTGGAGTGTACAGGAGCAACATGCAGCAGACGACGGATAATTGTTATGCACTACAATGCGATACATCCACCCTGCTCCGTCCTCTCTGTTGTTCTGTAGGTCTAGGCTTCCGTAGCACACGAAGCCCAGAACACCAGCCAGTGCCTGTGAGGATATCAGTAAATTGAGGTCTCGCACGTGCGTGGTGGGACAAGCCTTCTTTTCGCCACGACAAACGGAACGAAAGGTATAAAGTCGAAAGGATAATGAAGGGGCAATGAATCCTTACCAAGTGCCCCACCTATCCTGGACAATTGGCGATACGGCTCATAGCGTGCAACTTCCAGGCTAGTCGTCAACACCAAAGATTTCTGGGGGTAGATTTAGGCCTACTTATGTCATGGCCAGACAGCGTATGGAGCTGAAATGGGAAGAAGGGGATGTGTGGCGTGCATAAACGAAGGTTGGCTACTAGCGAGATAGTGTGATGTAGTGATGGATGCAGCGAGCGATGCTGTAAAGGGCGTAGGATTGTAAAGATGAGATTATTTAAGACGGTGTGATAGGTAGTGTTGTTGACTTTGCGTTTGGTGTGTAACACCTATAGAAAGATTAGGAGCGTTAGGTGTGGAGAAGTATAGATGCTGAGGTGCGGTGAGTCGAATTCCTCTTAGTCCTAGCGAAAGACGTTCTTAAACAACAGCCTCAACATCCTGAGATTGTGAGAAAATCAACCCTTTCTACGATGCCGAAAATCACAGCAGCAGGGATGACGCTGCGGATAATCTTGACTTGACCCAGCACACAGAGAAGATTGTCGTCTATTTCCAATTCCTACTCCTCAGCAGCCAACTTCTCCAACCCCTCCCCCTCAACCCTCAACCCAACCCACTCCTCCTTCTTAGTCGCACCAATCTTCTCACCAAGATAAAACTTCAGACTAGGCTCATTCCAATCAAGACAACTCCACTCCAGCCTCTTGCCATTTACTTTCAGCACCTCCCTCGCCAACCTCTTCAGCAACGCTACCCCATACCCCCGACTCCGATACGCCTCCTTGACAAACAGATCCTCGAGGTAAATCCCCGGGACGCCGGTCCACGTACTGTAATTGTAAAAGTACAAGGCCATGCCGGCGACGGTGCCGTCGGGGTCCGTGACGAGCAGGGTCTTTGCGTAGCCGGGGGAGAAGGCGGCGGGGTTTTCGGGGTTTTCGGGGTCTGCGTGGGAGAGGGTGCGGGAGAGGGAGTCGACGGTTGCTTTTACGGAGGAGGATGATTTTTCGTAGTCGGCGAGTTCTTGGATGAGGGCGAGGATTGTGGGGACGTCTGGGGAGGGTTAGTGCGGGGAGGGGAATGGGGTGGAGGGCTGAACCTTCGCGCGTGGCGTGGCGGATGGTGGCGGTTGGGGATGGCATTGTGGTTGTTGGGGTTGATTTGCGTCGAGAGGGCGAAGAGGGAAGTCAGATGGTAGACTTTATTGCTGTGGTCGGGCGTAGACTTTGTTGTTGACGGCGCGCCCTGCGCATGTCGTGCAGGACAAGACGCAGGAACGATGTGGGGCAGTTCTCATGCGTCACCGCCCGAGGCTCTCCACTTGGCGCGCGCAGCGTCGCGCTCCGCCTTCCACTTTTCCAACTCGACACGCATTGGATGCGTTGTTGGGAGCCATTCTGCGAAGAAGGGGAACTGCTGGAGCTTGCCGTCCTCGTTGCGCGGCCGCTGAACTCGTGGCACGATGTCTTTTTTAAGTTGAGCTTTTGGGAGGATGCCTCTGTCGTCGACGCCTGCGAATAGCGCGTCATCCACCGGCGCAGCGTAGCTCCGAGGCTTTACGCTCTTGGAGTGTGTGCCCCAGATGGCGTTCCACTGCTTGCGTGTGTCGTCGAACTCGAGCTTCGGGGTCAGGATGAGGAGCTTGGTGTACAGGCGCTGCATGAACCTGGCACGGAGGGTGTGCGGTCGATCGACGCCTTGTGGTCTGTCGGCCTTGGTGAGCTTGTCCATGGCAAGGCTGTGATGCAGCATGTGTTCAACGCTGCTGTCGCTGGGACTGGAAGGGGCGTCTACTGCTGGCTTACGCGGTCTCACAAAGCCGATGGGCTGCTGCCCTCTGCTCATGGCTTCAATATGGTCCCACTCTTCAGTGGGAAGCGCTGGCAAGAGCGAGGTCATGGTGTCAGCATACCAGCGACGCACGTTGTTGATTGCGCGCTTGATGGGCATGGGCTGCTGCCATGTGTTCAGGATGGGCGTCTTGAGGAAGGGGTACTTTATGGCCGACTTCTTGTCAATGTCCTGCTGCGACTGTGACGTGAGGAGTGCGCGCAGACGGGGATATTGCTTGGATATATGCATGACATGCTGGCCGGCACGCACTTGCGGGGCTTCAAAGTACTGCAGGCACTTCAGGTCGCTGCGGTAGAGCTGCTGCAGCGGGGCGGGACCGTCGGGCCATGCTGGGTCTGGCTTGAGCAGGTCGCTGAGCAGAGCATACTTGCGGCGGCCAAGGCGTCCGTAGGCAAACCACAGGGCTTTCTGGATGCAAGGGCCCTCGCCCTGGTTCGCGCGACGCAGAAAGTTCAGCCCCTTTTGGGCCTTGCGCAGCTGCTGTCCGGTGCGCGCGTTGATGACGGCTGTGTGACGGCGCTTGAAGGATCTGTGGCGGTACTTTTCGACGGCGGCGACGTCGAGCGAGGCGGTCGCGTTGGGTTTGGGCTGGTAGGCTTTGAAGCGGGCGACGATGTAGCGGCGGAAGTAGGAGCGGGCGGTGGCGTCGGGCAGATACGAGGCCTCGCGCAGCAGCGAGCGCAGGAGGTGCAGCGACTTTGCGTGCGAGGGCGTCGCCGGCATGGAGACGGGGACGGACTGCGATGTTGTCGCAAAGTCGCAGAGTCGCAGAGTCGCAGAGTCGAGGGGCGGCGCGTGATTGGCTCTGTGGGCGCTCGACGCGTGAACGCGAACCAGACGTTCACCGCATCCCCGCTCGCGGCCCACGACAGCGCTGCGCTGCACTGCGAGACCGAGAACGACGTGACTGCCAGCGCAAGCCAACTCCCACCGCGCAACGCCCGACCGCAGGACCGCCTCGACTGCAGGACCCGACTCGACTGCCGCACACTCTGCACCGATGCGCACCGCATAGCGCTCGCACTGCACCGCACACCGCACACCGCACACCGCACACCGCGCCCACCACCGCACCCACTCCCCTCCCTCCCCCGACCAGCCCCGGCCCCCCCCCCGACCACGCAAGACCATTGCCACGC